>VXAA01003101.1:170432-283388 GCA_013399115.1 Anseranas semipalmata
GAGAGGGAACGCATTTATATTCCCCTGGTTCATTTTGTCATCAGAAGACAGTAACAAATGCTGCAGTCCACAGTCTGCCTTCAGGCTAAAGAGCAAAAAAAAAAGCAGCTGTCCTGATTTTAGAGACAATGATTTGCAGTTCTAATTCTTTATTTTATCTCCTCTTCTGTATTAATTTATAGCAAACCAGGGGGCATCTCCTCTGCCTTCTGCTTTTATGCAGAAAAAGAGAGTGAGTTGAAGAGGCAATGTAGATCACCTCATTCCTTAAAACCAAAACACTTTCAATTTCTTCCTAAAACAAAGTAGGGGATACATCTTCCCATTAGTGTTCTCCCACTGCTGTTAGCAGTAGTACTTTTCTTCAAAGTCAGCTTGCCCACCTCTTCAGATAAAACTTCCAGCCCCCCAACCAGCTCTTCCTGTTTCTAACCTCAAGCTGCAAGGGACTAGCTGAGTTTAAGAACTATGGTTAGATATTATTTTTCCTTGTGGCCCTTAGCAGTTCATGTGAAGTTAAGTTCTCACTGTTAAAAGAGCCTTAATTGTCAGCCTACACTGGAAATCTCATCGTGGTCCCACCACAGCAGATACTGGACTAATTACTAATTACTAATTACTAATTACCTTCACATAGGATTTGAGTCAGTTTATTTTATTAAAAGCATCTTTTTGTTGCTGCAAATCTTCAAATAACAAGTAAGAAAAACACAAGTCCCTTCTCCACATTCGATCTGAAACTTCTGATTTAGCTACAGATCGTTTCACCAAAGGCCAAATTCCATGCTGGGGAGCCTGTTTCTCTTTCCATTTTGCTTACATGAATCTCAGATCATATGAATTCAGTTCAAGTTGTTTTGTGCCAGAGACTGGCATCAGTCCAATTTTTTCCAAATTTGTGCGAAATTGAAAGGAGAGTTTGTCCTATAGGAACTCCCATGCAGCACTGCATGAACATATGCTTCAGGGGATGGTCTGAAAACAAATTTGCAGTGACAACCTTGTAAAGACATCTGGAAGATAATGCTACAAAGGTTCAGTTCTCTTTTCAACCCAACCACAATGCATCTTGAAAGACACCATATGGTGCTCTGAAAACATTACCCATTTTGTTGTTATTCTTAGAGTTGTCTATATAAAATGTCAAGTCATGCAAGAGCATTTTAGGTCCCCTTTGTTATTTTCCCGTTTTTCTAATTGCCCGTTATTATATTCCACATAGTTTATCTGTATATGGTGCAAGGTACTGAGTTGCTTGTGTGCAGTCATAACAAATCAAAGGACACCATCAAAGAGTGGTGTTGTTATTTAAGCAACAAGCAAAACCCAGGATATTTGTCATGATAGGAGAAAATCTCTGGTATGAACATCACTTCGTTGTTGCTCACATGGATGCTAGAAAGTCTAGTGGAAGTAAAACCAGCTTTCTCACAAACTCATATTGAACAGGAGCAATTTCAATAAAAACAGTGCCATTACATGAGTACAACTCAGGGTGGAAATAAAAGATCATCTTTACCTTTTATTAAGTGTTGGTTGTTAACAACTGAGATCAAGGCCCTCACAGTTCCTGTCTCTTGTTGCCTGTGGACCATGTGTTACTCCAAATACACGTTTGTTTCTACCATGCCATCCAGACTGGAGGATCTACTTCTGCTCATGCCATAAGGATTATTGCAGCAAGGCAAAGCTGCACTTGTACCTGGGACTAGCTGTGAAATAAGTCTTCAGCTCACTCATTGAAGATTTCAACATTTCAGATGTATTTTTCATTTCTGCTAGTTCTGAGGATTTCCACCGGAAAAAAAATCATCCATATTTCAATGTATTTTTTTTAAGAAAGTGCTACACTCACACCCTGAAAAGTAACCCCCCAAAAAAATCTTTTCCTCTGTTTTATTAACAAAATCTAATCTGCAAAAGTCCTTTCATTTCAGTATTCCAATTCATCTCTCTGACCATGGCTTGCACTAGTTTAAAAACTGCACAACTTGGGGCATTTGCCCAGTTTCCAAAAGCATACTTTATATGCATTAAGTCCTGGATGGAATTTCCTTTGAATGTGAGTTAGAAATGCTATTATGCCTCTCAGTCAAGTATTTTTGCAACCCCAGTAACACCAAGGTTGTATGAAGTCTTTTGCCATATAGGGACCTTTGGTGAGAGAGATGCTTTGTGTTTTAGGTAACTTCATAGCAAGTAGCTTCGTAGCAGTAACTTCATAGCAATTCCCTCAACTCTTTTAATTTTCCTTTTCCAAATCTAAAACCAAGGTACATTAGCTAGATATTACTCTACTTTAAAATTCTGTATTGTATAGGAATGATTTAAGGGAACTCTGAAGGGAATATTTTTACTATTATGAGTAAAAGAAGATGGGGCCAAGGGAAGCAGGATTTGGAGCAGGAAAGCATAAGCTTTCCTGAAAGCATCTGCTCCAAGACAGAGACCAAAAAGGAAGAGTCTTGTGACATTTAAGAGAGTTTGAGGCTAGACAGTTTCCACAGGCTGGCCACTGCGGTCAGCCATTTCATCACCACTGCATTTAATGGTTAAGTATGAATCCCTGGAGGAATCTGAACTAAGTACTTTAGGTTTCCATGCTGAAAAATCAGAAGAAGTTAAAAAAAAAAATCAATTACAAAACTAGCACCCAGTTGTGAAAATGCCTTTTACTTCATTACTATAAAAGAGGTGACACAAAATACCTGGTTAGATGCTGAAATGCTGGACTCATCTCACCTGCTGTTGTCACTGGTTTAATTATAGTGGTTCCTGAACGTCTGTAGTTAAGCAAGTGACAGGGTTTCCATTATAAACCTAATTTTTAGAACTTGGAAGTGAAAAAAAACTACTTTGGGCTAAAATTTAAATGTTTAAAAAAAAAGCACGATTCTTTATAGAAAGTTTAGTTTATGGTAGTGGAAGTAAAAATAATGTAGATAATCATTTTGATTTTGCTATTTAAAATGTAATAACTAATTAAGAAAAGGCCCCTGCATTGGAGCTGCATCTAATATTTCTGTTATATATTTTGCTGTATAATCTAAACGTGTATTTCTGAAAAAAAAAAAAAAAAAGCACTGAATATATTTTTAAAGGCTTGAATGTAATAGCTGGAAAAAAACACTCTTCATTCTAGTAGAAATAAAGAGATCATATTTCAAAAAAAATGTTTAAGCTTACACAATGGACCTCTAAGGCATTCACTGTTATTTTTTAGATTTCTTATTTTGGACCACTTTAAAATATCTTCCTAAGTGTTATTCCTAGCATACTTACAAGTATTTTTTGCAAGGCAATGTAATATAAATATGATAAATAACGCTATCTGTTTGTGCCTCCCAATATTGGTATAATTTTGCTGAAGTCAAAAAGTGCCAGTCTAAAACATCATTATCTAAATATATGCTGATGGCAGAGCCTTCTCAACAGCATGGCCCAGGCTCAGAGCTCACCACGGGCATACAGGGAAGCACAAATCCACTGCTTTTAAAAAAAAGATTTTCTACACATTGCTCCCTAGTGGATTTCACCCCCTTTTCCTGTGGCATGAGCAAGCAGCAAGCGATATACTTAAGTTCATCTCTTACTGATCTCTTGTATGTTCCTGTTCGAGCTGGAATTCAGTTATAGTGGTGATGGGCACTAAATCAATGCCTGTAATCATGTCGGCAAAGCATCAAGTACTAACGTATTTGTGACTAGCAATTCAAGAAAACAATGCAAGGCTACTTTTCAGTTAGACTGTGTCTTTGAAAGAGCTGTGAAATTTCACTAGCCCACAACTTCTGACTGCCCTAAAATACAAGCAGTAAGTATAGATATTTTACTTTTTGGTTTTATTTGTGTTGCTTTACACTAAACTCAATTATCAGTGGAAAAAAAAAAAAGTGATTAATCCAAAGAATACTCATTTGTTCTGTCAGTCAGCATGTTGCCGAAATTCAAACATCTATTAATCCCAGCAATGACATGACTTCAAAGTAGTCCCTTAGCAGGACTCCACCAAATAAGCTGGTGTTCCTTGCAAAGACGGTAGCATTCTTAAAAAAAAAAAAAAATTTACTAAAGATATACGTAAGCTAAAATAATATTTTAAATATTAGGGATTCATCTAAATATAAAAAATACATCTGTTTTTAAAGTGTTACCTGTGCATTTATCAGAAATATTTTGTGAAGGAAGGTACTGTGAGCCTGATGAGACTTCAACGAGTGTATTTTATACAGCTGAAGAAATCTATTGCTATCAGTTCATATGCTACAATGTGGTGCTAATTTTATTTACATAACAGAATGAAGAGAAAAACAAAACAAAAATAAGGGAATGGGCTAACAGCTCATTTATCACAGAATTAAATATTCTGAAAATCAAGGTTTACTTTTAGTTGCAACACCAGCACAGTTTATGATTACGTGTGGTATTTGTGCATTAAATTAATTAATAATTATGCAAAAAGACCTGAAATTATTACTCTAGTTCAAAGCTATTTTTCTTTAACCTTTGTCCATTATGTAAAATACGAAAAATTCTGGTCTTTGCAGATTTTTTTCGTAATCCCTGAAGACTTTATGTTCTCTTTTTTGCATGCTAATGTTGAAGTACAAAACACTAGCCCATGTTAAAATAAACAGTTCACATTCACAGAATCACAGAATAGCTGAGGTTGGAAGGGATCTCTGGAGATCATCAAGTCCAACCTCCCCTCTCAAGCAGGGTCCCCTGGAAAACATTACCCAGGTTTGTATCCAGATGGCTTTTGAATATCTGCAGGGAAGGAGACTCCACAACCTCTCTGGGCAACCTGTTCCAGTGCTTAGTCACCCTCGCAGTAAAGAAGTTTTTCATCATGTTCAGATGGAACTTCCCGTGTTGCAGTTTGTGCCCGTTGCCTCTCATCCTGTTGCTGGGCACCACTGAGAAGAGTCTGACCCCATCTGCTAGACACCCTTCAGAAACTTATAGACATTGACCAGATCACCCCTAAACCTGATCTTCTCCAGGCTGAACAGGCCCAGCTCGCTCGGCCTTTCCTCATAGGAGAGATGCTCCAGTCCCTTAATCCTTTTAGTAGCCCTTAACTGGACTCACTCCAGGAGCTCCATGTCTCTCATGTATATCATCTATCCCTTCATCCAAGTAATTGATGAATAGGTTAAACAATACAGGACCCAGTATTGAAACCCTGGGGGACACCACTAGCTACAGGCCTCCAACTAGGCTCTGCACCACTGATCACAACCCTCTGAGACCTGCCATCCAGCCAGTTCTCAATCCACCTCACCATCCACTCATCCAGCCCACACTTCCTGAGCTTGAGGATATCATGGGAGACAGTATCAAAAGCCTTACTAAGGTCCAGGTAGAAAACATCCACTGCTCTCCCCTCGTCTATCCAGACATTTTTCCCATCACAGAAGGCAATCAGGTTGGTTAAGCATGATTTCCCTTTGGTGAATCCATGCTGACTACTCCTTATCACCTCCTTGTCATCCACATGCTTAGCGATGGCCTCCATGATGAGATGTTCCATCACCTTTCTAGGGACTGAGGTGAGGCTGACTGGCCTGTAGTTCCCTGGGTCCTCCTTCTTGCCGCTTTTGAAGATTGGGGTGACATTTGCTTTCTTCCAGTCCTCAGGCACCTCTCCTGATTGCCATGACCTTTCAAAGATGAGCAAGAGCAGCCTAGCAATGATGTCCACCAGCTCCCTAAGCACTCATGTGTGCATCCCATCAGGGCCAATGGGCTTGTGGATGTCAAGTTTGCCTAAACAATCTCTAATCCAATCCTCTTCAAACAAGGGAAAGCCTTAATTTCTCTAGACTGTCTCCCTGGTTTCCTGGGTCAGGGATTCCTGAGGGCTGGCCCTGGCAGTGGAGACTGAAGCAAAGTCATTCAGTATCTCTGCCTTCTCTGTGTCTTCCATCACCAGGGTCCCTGCCTCATTCAGTAGCAGGCCCACACATCCCATTCGTGTGATGAGTCAGGTACTTGATTTTTCTTGGTACACCTGTTGGCACTGTTTATTTTATTTTATTTTAATTTTACTTTATTTTTATGATGAGTACTCTAAGGATCTGCTTTCCATTATAAGCTGAAGTTCACTAACAGCTGTAAATCCTGAGGGACAAGTGTCTGTCCCATGCTGTAACAGACACTGACGTGATGGAAACCTTTCTGCTTTTTTAAGTTGTACTGAAAATTTACCTTTTTTTTGAAGTATCTCTAGTCCAACAAGCTCTCTATGCTTCTTCCTGGATTCTTTGTGACTTGCTAGGAGTACAGATGCTCTGGCTAACAGAAGGTCCATCTACAAGTCCTCCAGAGCAACCAGGGACCTCAGAGATCCTGTAGCTGATCAAAGGTCCCAGCAGTCTCTTCCAGTTCACCATATAAGTACAGCTCAGGGAGGTTTCTGATCAACGAGTTATAAAGTTGTGGGGTTTGGTGCAATTCATCCTCAAGCCAAAATACAAAAAAAAAAAGAAATGGTAGCAATAATATGCTACTGGCCTATCCCAGAAGCAGAGCAGTAAGGGTGTATGAGATGTGTTGGAGAGAAAAGTCAGAGTTACAACCTAAAAGAGCAGGTTAAAGATTTCCCCACAGGGCAGTCTTGTACTGGAATATACCATTTTCTATAATCCTGAGCTTTCTATGGGGAAATGCTCTTTTCAACAACAACAACAAAATTCAGAAAAAAATCATTTTGACAAGGTAAAATAATCCATTAAACCTCAAATTGGAATACTTACATTTAACGCACAATTTTCTTATTTAGATCTTTATATTATAAAATAAATCTACTAAAACTGTTCAAGTAAGAATTAAAAGGTATTTATTTTATTGAAACATAATCTCTCAAGTAAACCAGTATGTAATAACTTCAAAACTTCCACTCCAGTAGAAATTCCATTAGAAATTCCAGAGTTGTTTGTTTCATACCAGTTTGTAACAAGTTTTGAAACTGCACCATTTCCCATGCTATAGGAATTTCTATTTTTGCTCAGGTCTACTCTCTTCCTTGAAATAAATAAGAAATGCACACTCCTTTCATACAACTAATGAACATGGTTGGAAGATAAAAATGAATACATTTGTCTTATGGGTGCCACCACTGTATTAAAAACTCCAGGCTCCATCAAGTCTCTTCTGTGCCAGGTGTGTTACAAACACAGGGGAAGCAAACATCCCTGTTGAGGGGCCATTTTCCAACTTAAGAAAAGACACTTCAGCAGAGCACAAACAGGATGGACTACGTGTTGATGGTGGCCCAGATAATAAGAGCAAGCAGTTAAGTAGCTTGTTTGCTCCAAATATAGAAAGTAAGATAAAGGTAAAATGAAAAATCGGACTGTGGATTAATAGAAATAGGCAAGGCATGAAAAGAAAGAGACTTTGATCGAAAAAAAAAAAATTACTCCTCTCATTTCTGGCCAGGAGAGTTTGAACATTTTGGAAACATTAGGTGTTGAGACAGAGAAGCTGGGATGAGGCGCTGGAAACTGAGAAACAGGGAAAATGGGGAAAAACATATCAAAGGGCGGTAGAGCAAGGGAGGCAGGGAAGTGACCTGTAAACAGAGCAGGTATTCACAGAGCCTGCAAAACATCAGCCCGATCTCACAGCTATCCTTTAACACCAGAACCATGTGCCCAGGAGAGACTGACTGTGTTACATGAGCTTTCCAACAGTAAGCATTTAACTAGTGTTTGTGCCATGCAGCTGTCCAGAAAGACTCCCCTTCTCACTTACACAAGCTACCTGAAGTCAGAGCATGGGTGAACATACCCCATCTATTTTCCTAAACCTGCTGTTCTCTGAACCGTGCCTGCCATCTGTCTGGGGAAGTGCTGGCAGATGCCAACCAAAATTGCAAGGGAGCACACACTCAACTAGCATGGACAGTTGTGGAGCAGTGCCCAACCCCATGGCATAGTCCCATTATATTTACTAGGATGGTCATAGGTAATAATCCAATATTTAGCCTGGAATTAAGTGGGTCCCAACAGATTAACAAGAGACAGTAACAGGAACGAGAATCCCCCAACAAGACACAGCGCCTTACCCTGAGCAAGAGGCCCAAAGGATCCTATCTCTAGGAACCTTTCTGTAGCTTGCCATTTCTATTGATTTGACAATGATATAGTCAAAGATGAAGACATAGCTAAATATACTGGAGCCAATTCTGAAATGGGGGATCACTCTCATAGGGACCATTTTAGAGACATAAAATGCTTCCTCTTTCCTCCTCAGTGGTGGTTACTTTCTTACTTAGCAAATACATTAATTAGCAACCACAAATCTTGACTCATTTTCACTTGCTTGAGTTGGACTAACAGATTGGACACAAAATGGGTGCTGCCAGTTCCAGCATATGAATATTTGCCACCTGGATCCACTCCATTTCTGATTTAAGTAGAGTTTTCAGTGGCAAGAAATGGAGCTGCAACTTCTGTATCTTTGACTCTGTAACCATGGAAACCAGCACTAATTATATGTATCACCAAGTTTTAAATGTATTCAAACTTAACACATTACTCTGAAAATATTGAAGTTGTTTTTCTTTTTCTCTCTCACCTTAATATGTTGCAGTTTGCCTTCTGGCTTATTTGGCTTACAAGAGGTTCCACTCATAAAAAGATAAAAGTATGTAGGTGAAAATTACATTCATTTTCTTTTATGTAACCAAGAGGTAGAGTCATGTAAATGTTTGATCACACACTTCCTACTATTGCTGTAATCGAAAGTGAGGAGTTACTTTTCATGTTAAGGAGGTGCCATTTCCAAAAGTGAGAGAGAAAATAGAGAAATTCTGCCTCTGATGTTACGAAAGATCAACATCTCCGCGGAGCATCACAACGATGGGTCATGGAAACAGGAATATGCAGGAAA
Source organism: Anseranas semipalmata (assembly GCA_013399115.1). Lineage (NCBI taxonomy): Eukaryota > Metazoa > Chordata > Aves > Anseriformes > Anseranatidae > Anseranas > Anseranas semipalmata. Next base: position 179,334 of record VXAA01003101.1, read on the forward strand.
GGAAACCAGGAGGAATGAACCTTTTACTTTCATCATTCCCCCTATTGCCATACCACAGCCCTTTTGGAACTGCTACATGCCAGAGCAAAAGCGGAGCTAAACCTCCAAAGAAAACTATTCCCAGGACTTTCACTTGACCTATGGGTTTAATGGACAGCCAAATCCCTAACCATGTTTGCAAATGTTATTATTTTATCAAATTCCATAAATAATGCCTTTGAAAGGGTCCTGAACATGCACATTCATCATTATCTGATGAGTCCACTGAAATCAGAGATATATTAGGCCACTATACACTTTTCTTATTTTTATTTTTTCCCCATAGCTGAAAAGGCATCTCTCACAGACAAAACCTGATGTGGAAGCACCAGAACAGTGAAAGGCTAAGGCTGCTGGATCAAGGATATTTGAATTATAATCCTCTTGTCTCCCATGCCAGCAGCTAGGTATGGAAACGTAACATTAGTGCAAGAAACCCTCGGTGGATGGTAAACAGGAAGGCTTGGACCCAGAGCTTCTGAGTATGATTACAAAAGTAAGCTGAGCAGTGCCTGGGACTAATCCCAGCATCCAAGACTCTGTCATAGCAGTGTTAAATTGTGCAGCATGTTCTTAGAGTGGTTTTGGCTACAGCCACCTAACACTCTTCCAGGCAATTCCCAGGAACAGCTCAGGAGCTGACGCAGACACAGGACCTTTCCCAGTGCACAGTTTGGATGTGGCTACTCTGTTTCAAAGACCAAAGGAGCTTAATAGCATGGGCACAGGCCATTAGTGCCAAAGGACAGACCCAAGCAATGTGATTTATTAGTATGAAAGTGGCCTCTACGGTAGAAGGTTTAACCTGAAGCCCTCATGTTCTCAATCACACAGAGCAACAGGTTCAGTTCTACATGACCTCTGGCTGCTGGCCTCCATATGCATTTCACAAAACTTTCTCACAGTGATATCCATCAAACCTGAACTGAAGGGACTTCACAGAAGCTTGAGAAGGCTACTTCCTCCAGGGCTGTATGTTCTGTTCCTCCAACCAGTTTAGGTTGCTAACACATATTCAGTACTGGCCTGCTCAGGGAACAAGCTGCCCTGTAGTGGACTGAGGGCATTCACACTTGTTGGGGTATTCAAAGACCAAACTTCCTGGGCTCCTTATCTAGTGCACACAGAGACACAGATCCCCCCAGAAGGTGATTCAAATCAATTGGACTAGAGGGCAGTTCAGGGCCCTGACTAGAGAAAGAGCCAGGGGAAAGAGAACCTCTTAACACAGGCTAACTTTAGGTGCCTCCAACCACACTTGGAATTCCTCAGAACATTTTAAGATGGAGTTAAACTTTGGTTGTTTATTAACCTAAATCAAATACTTAGCATTTTGTAATCAAACTTCAAGAAGAAACTGCTCCTTTGGAATGTCACCTCTAGCAGATAAGAGAGCGAAAAAAGAGTATCTGTAACAAATAAAAGCCAAGCAAAAGTCTTCTGTTAAATGGCCACAGGCAAAATGGATTTAACAAAATCTGATCTCCATAGACAGTTTGCTTTGCTGTATTTAATAACACCCATGAAATCCAAGAAAGGATCACCTGAGACTGTCAACTGAAAAAGGAAAAAAAAAAAGGTAACACTGAAGGGGTTGTCTCATTTTATCTTGCCTTGCTTCAGTGAAGTGACTTACTATATGACTGGTTTTCTGCCTTGTCATGTTGTGCCAACATTGTAAATCAAAGGTCATTCTTCTCTGACAACAAAGCACCAAACTGATCACTTTTCATTTCAGGAAAATAATAAATTTGAGTAGCAGAAGTAGAACCCCTTAAATTGAAGACACTAGTTAAAATATAGGCCTTTTCCTCCTTGTGCTATTGATTTGCTGACTGGCATAGAGAAGCATCATTTATCCTTGGTTTACTTACATTTAACAGTAGCTTCCAAGGTACTAAAACATAGACACTGTAGGCATTATAATGCATCCCCTGGATGCCATGAGAGAAATTTAATACCCTCTGGGAAAGATATACTGGTAGTGCTTAGCCCTTCTTATTTATGTTGTAATAATCCCTACTGCTAGTGGAGGTTTTGGAGACAAGCTGTTTCTGTCCCGTGTTCCAGGCTGGGCCAGGGATGATTTATCCTTGTTGAGAGTCAAGGCACTGCACTGTATGTGAACAGGTTAATTAATTCCTGAAAATACAAGCTGCCCTAATTAAAAAGCTGTAAAGACACAACACATTTTGAAAGTTCTGCACGGGGCAGCAGAATTTGACTTGAGTGAATTTCTTCCCCATTTGAAGGGGCCAAATGAGGTGAATGGCCTAATGGTTTCCACTCAGCATCCACACAATTTGATTTACTCTCACTATGAAGCTCCATGCAAAAATCAATTAGACTCAGATTCTTCAACTTATGAAAGAAACCACTGGGAAGAAAGTAGAATACACGTCTATACCATCACAGTTGGTGTGAAGAGGAGAAAAAAGTAAAGACTCACCACTGTTTTTTACAACACGAAATTTAGAATCACCTAACAAAGTTACCAGGTGATCATTTCAGAATAAACAAAAAGAAGTTGTCCACCCCAAGAAATACACACAAACCAATAATTAAATTGTACAACTCATTGCCATAGGATATGGTGTATTATAATCAAGTTCAAACAGGGATGAGACAAATTCAGAGAATCTATTGAACACAAACAACCCAGAGGCAGGAACTCCTTGAACACAGTTGTTCTACTTACATACTTTCTCTAAGCATTTGTTACTGGCCAATGACCAAGATGGGAGGCAGAATCTTTACCTGTGTAGTTGTGCTTATGGCTCTATCTTAGTTTGTCTTGGTCAGGTCCTCAGGTTTTAAGAGTGAGAACTGATCGCAATTACTTCTGTCACCAAGGGGATTGCAAGCAAGATTTGAAGCTGTCTTCCCCTCAGCCACTGGATCAAGGGCCTGATCATGCAAACCTATTTGTGAAACACCACATAGTCCCAGATGAACAGGCATCCACTGGCAGATGCACTGCAAATGCTGTTATGTCATATCACTGTGACAAAGCTTCTGTATTGCACTTAACAACAACAACAACAACAACAACAAAAATCATCCACTGTTTAATTCTTGATATGTTTATTAAAGGTTTTCTCCCTTATTTAATAGATCATTGAAGTCCTAAGCTCAACCCCTTATCATTCTTCAAAAGATAAAGGAGGGGAAGGGAGTTTGCATCTCTACTTTCTATCTTCACTTTACTATCACCTCTTTACTTAGTCAACAGGGCCATCTCTTTAAAATCCAAGCAGTAACAAGGTGATCTGTACATTAATTCACTGCTGTGTTGCTGCTGGAAAATAACACTGATCTTTGATGAACTCTTCTAAGGCCCAGGATTTTCAAAATCCTTTCAGAGCTTTAGGTTTTCCTTTTAGATCTTTTAGCTTTCTGGATTTTTATTCTAAGTACCAGGATTTTCCAAAGTACTGGGATTCTTTAGGCCTCATTGAAAATAAATAAATAAATAAATACTTTGCATTCAGCTATACTTTTGCAGTGAAATTACTCAAATAATAGATTTAGTCAGACTAAATGATAACAGTCTCTGAAGTTAAGACTGCTGAGAAAGCTTTAATTCAGAAGGGTTCTGAATTCCAGTTCCACTATTTCCTATTCACTGCACGATGAACTGGCTGCCCAGACTCACTGATATTAACCCAACTTCTGCACTCAGCCCTAATTATCTCAAGAATATCTGACAGGCAACTGAGTGCTAAAGTCTTTGGTATTTCATCTTATTACAGGAGAAAGAAATGGGCCCATTAAATTGGCTTCTTTCTCTAAGCACAGCACAACTGCATCTGTGTAAATTCCTGTTTCCATCACCACAAAGCAAACATTGCTTTTGCAGCAATAGGATAGCAGCAGTATTCTGCAGTGCTGTTCACTACTTCATGCCATCATCTGTAATACATCCTCCTATAAAAGCAAGCTCAAGCCCACCTGTGCCTGAAACCCAATTTAGATAATGGAATCTTTACAATCCACTCCTCAAACTACCAGAATCCATTGCAATACAAGACTGTTTCGAGGAGGATTTATAGGTAGCAGGTCTTTGGTAGATGGCTGTGTTACCCATCTGTGAATTCCCATTGCTGTGCATAATTAGGAAGTATTTACATATGCTACTGCATTTCACTGTTCAGAGGATGCCAAGCTACAGTATCATAAATCATATTGTTAAAGCAGATGGAGCTCCTTGCTCAGTTAAAACTTACAGTTAGGCATAATTAGTGAAGCCTGTGCAGAATATTCTTTATTCCTTTAACAACTTATCAAGTTCTTTATATTGCAAAGCAATTCAAATGAGAGGTCTTTTGAAATGTATTGCTAATAAGCATTTTTACACCATATCTTACAGACAGCCCAATCATTACACTTTGAAGGATTATTTCCCACCCTTGTCGGGGCACATTTACACTGTAATTTCCCTCCCCGTTTCCCTGTTTTAGAAAAATTACACAACTGACCATTTCTCTAGCATTTTCCATTTAAGGATCTCACAGCATTGCCTGTATGAAGTATCACAACACTCCTTCAGGATACTAACCTCATTAGCTTCTGAAGAAATTGAGTGGAAAGAGATTAATGTGAAGATATTTTAAAAGTTGCTGAAGGTTTGGGTGCTCTTCTTTTTTAGCTCAGTTTGGCCTCATTTTCGGAAGTGCAGTTCAGCCACAAACCTGAGCAGCAGAAACTGTGGATGCTTCATATCTTCGTCAGTTTTACAGGGCTCAGGTTGGGTCTGGACTGGTACCTTGACTGAGCTGGTGTTGGAAAACAAAACTAAAGAGCGTCTTTTTGTTATTCACAGTCATGGAGTAGGCTAGAGTGACCTAGGTAGTGAGAAATCTGATGGGTATTTTTAAAAAGGTTAGGAAACCTAGTAAGGTCTCCACAGAGGATAAGTTTTGCCAGGTTTCTTCACTTGACTTGGTCCTGCTGGTTCCTGCTGAGTGGTTAGAACCTCTCTACAACATACCTTAACACCCAGCTGTGTGGGTTCGAGTGCAGTCCAACCCAAAAGCTAACTCCTTGCCTCCTAACAACAGCACACAGCAACCAAGAGATTCAGATCCTGCACAGCTAGTTATACTAAAACCTAGCTAAAAACAGCATTAAACACAGAGTGGCTCTGGCTGCACTTCTGTTTTGGAAATAATGATGCAGAGGAACACAAATCAGATCCAGAAGTATTTATTTATTTCTCTTGGTGGTGTGTTGCAAGCTGAGTTAGTCTAAGAAACAGCATTTCTGAATTTGCAAAGTTGGGTAGCCCTGCCAGATCCAAGCAAACTCTTCATCTGTGGCACACGAAGTTCATTGCCTGGGTACAGGCAAAAATCCCCTCGTGGAATATCCAACAGAGCAACTAGAGAAGCTTCTGCCCAATGCACAAGCACAGCCCTCTTTCTCAGGTGACCAGTTCCAATGGGCAACAAGTGTCCTCTAATAAGGAGTTAGTTGCCAGGTCATTTCTCACATGAAAAACACCTTTTTTTCTCCTGAACAGAAACAAGCCAGCAGTTTGGAACATTTACAACTGGAAGGGGGCACTCTCAGATCAATGATCTTCACTGAATACCCTCATGAGTCACCTCAGCAGGTCTGTGCCATGAGAAAGGATTACTGCAGCAAGGCCAGCATCCCCTAGGGGTATTAGAACAAGTTCAAAGTAAAGGACAGTAGGAGGGTAAAGCCCAGTCAAGCAATCAAAATGGGTTTTGCACTCTGGTAATTCCCAATTTGCACTCTACCTGAACAAAATAGCAAGCCGTGTAAAATATTTTAAGAACTGCTGGGAGAAACAAGCAGGTGAAATGTGCAAGTGCACACAAGCTGTCACCACATTCCATCATAATCATGCTCTTCCCATGTTCCTGCTGTGACCACCTGCGACTTGTTAGCAAGTCTCTTGGTATGGGAGAAATGCCAGTTTGTAGCCTCCACTCTTTGTTTCTTCAAATGTAGCTTTGTCAGGAAATTTTCTCACATACTACCATAGCCTTTAAAAGCACATATTGTATCTGACTTTCTACTCCTGCCCCTTCCCTGGAAAGGTTATGGATTTTGATTTCGGGAACTGTTTAATGGCAAAATCTGCTGCTGACACAAAATGATGCAGACAACAGTACCGAAGCCTAGGGGAACAAAACAAAGCTAAGCAACCGGGCAAAACCAACAGCGGAGGTAATAAAAGACCAAGATGATTTACACTGGAAGAAACAATAGCAACATGACAAACAGATACATGAGCTCATTAGCCTCTCCTTACTCACAGTAAGGAGACCATGAGGACCTGGTCAGTATTGGTAACTACTTCAGATGGACCCTTTTATAATTCACTCGTGCCAAAGACCATACCCTGTGTTTCAATATCTGTGGAGACTCAGACCCTGGATGTAGCACCCCCAGCTATGAAATTCAAATTATCCGCCCTTTCCAGTATGCATCTGCCTAAGCTATGGCTCCTCCACATCCAGAGACTACATATAGCAACTTCTGTGTTCCAACAAGATGTCAGCCTGTTACCTTCCAAAGACTCTCATTGCTCCTCTTCAGGTGGAAACATCCGTAAAGATAACTATGCTGTGAGTTTCCAGCATAGAAACTGGTCTCTCTAATATTGTTGGTTACTCTTGTCTTTTCATCTTTATAGCCTTTTCTTGCTATTGCACATTCAGAGCCCTTATCACAGACTGTTTTCTCTCCCTGGTCACATAGCTTCTTCCTATTCCAGTTCTCACAAGCTAACTACAAAGATTTCTCACACATCACACTTCTTTTTCTAGTGAAATATCTTTCCCCCACATTGTGCAGGAGACATGTACTTTTGTCTCACTACCTGTTCAGAACTTCTTCCTTCCCTTCGCACTGTGCAATTATCTTTTTCAAGCTGCTTTAAGCTCAGCAGCAACCCCAAACACCACTGAAGAACTGCTTCCCCCAACATGAAGAGCTCAAAAATGCTCATATATGCCATTATATGCAATGTTATCTGCACATCTCCCTCTGGTCTCCACCTCCTAAATAATCCCACAGAAAAAGTTGCTTAACTTCTGGAACCAAAAACTTCTTGCTGCAATGTCAGATTAGCAGTGCAGCCTACATCTTGCTGAGTTTATACAACAGTCAAAAGCTCTGTGCCACCACACCTCCTGTCTTTAGAAATGAACTCTCACCATTCACCCCACCAGCTATCTCATCAGTTCATTTTAACAAATTAAAGCTGTTCTTGTTCTCCTTTATTCCTTCACCGTGAAGCTCCTTGCTCCAAAAGCTGCAGGCACATTTGCACACTCCTTATTCATTACAGCTTCAAGGTCTTTGCAAAGGCAATTTTCAATTTTCCTTGCTCTGTACAGCACCAAGCACAACAGGTCCCAGCTTTGCACATCAGTAAGCACTGCAAAGTGTAAGTGTCAAGTAATGAATAGAGCTGTCAATATTCAACTTTCTGAACTCTTCCCTGGGACCCTCAACACACCTCTCAAAAATTCTTGCTTAGAGGCTCCTTCACCATGAAGAAAGCTCATCCATTTGATCAACTCATTTTTTAGACTTTTCTGTGGCATGACCTGCAAAACACCAAAATGATACTTCCATATCAGGTTCACAGTCTCTGAACACGAACCCCTCTGCCTCTTCACTCCCTTTCAGATCAAGGCAGCTCACTGAAGTGTGAGACACCCTAATCTAATGTCTTCCACCTTTTCTCACCAGCTATTTCAAGTTCAATTAGTGACAGAGGAGAGGGGACAGTACCGACATGCAGGACAGACTCGAAAAAGATTTCCTCCCCCTTTTTTCCTCACAGATAATACGTGCTCAAGAAAAAGAAGGAAGGGAAGAGGGAGATCTTAAAGGAAAGGCCATGCAGAGGGACACAGATAAAATATACACACAATGCACAGGTCTTCTCATGTGTCACAACACTTGTTTATCAGACTAAGTGAAAACAGAGATAAAAAGGACTTTAAGAAGTCACTTAGTCCATCAAGGCAAGGTAACATATACACAAGCTATCCTTCTCCTTCCATTTTCCAGCACAAAATAACAACATGCAATTTGCTGTTTCTTTTCCAAGACAGGGCTTCTCCTCTTCATGTTTATGATTGTTTCCACGTAATCCTCAGGAAGCTCTGTGAACACTCCGAGGACACCTACACTAATGCAGTGGGAAGGAGACATTACCTGCCAACAAAGAGACTCAGAAAGATGGATTTATTCCCAGAAAAATGGGAATTCCTTCATGCCAGAAAGGCTTAAAAAGCAGACTCATGAGGCAGAACAAGGCACAAGGAAATAAAAAACAAGGGGAGAGAGAAACTTTCTGAACAGTGTGTTCTGCAACCATACTTCAAGGTCTTACTGAGCACTGCATAAAATCCAACACAACAGCACTTTTCAGCTTGAGGCAACAACAAAGGCAGGGAGGACTGATTCTGCTCACCCTACTGCTCACTGATGCTCTGCCAGCATTTTAAAAGAGGAAAACCATGAAAACAATCTCCCTTCAGCTTGCAGCTGAAGAGTCTGTATAAGTTGAAGGCAACACCTAAACGTGTCAAAGCTCAGCTTGCTATTTCTAACCTAGAAAATCTTATAAAAAATCAAGAAAGTCAGGCTTGGTTTTAAAGAATCATTTCCTCAAATTTGGACAGTCTTTAAAGTTTAAAATACTCTGGGCTAGATTCTCGGTGGGTGCAGCCGTAACCAGAACTTTTGAAGAGAATTACAATGACTTTCATCTGCTGAACATCTGGCTCTGTTTTTACCTGCTGTCCTGATTGCAAAATCATCTGTTTCTAAGACAGGTCTTTTTTTTTAACACAAAATTGCATTCATCTTTATAGGTTCATTATGGTAGCTTCGAAGTAGGATTACACAATCACTGATAAACATGGGAACTTATTTTGTCATGTCTGGATGTCTGATCCCGCATAAATAGATTTTTGTTTGACAAACAACTCTTTGTATCCTGTCGCCTTGTTGCCCAGGGGTTAATGTTGGCATGCCACATGCTAAGGGGATATATTGCTTTGAGTCAGAGAACAGTGGGGATGCTGTTTGTCTGGAATACAAAGAGAATGGAGATAATCACTAAAGAAAATAAACACTTGGCCCTGTGCTTTGCCTTCTTTGATGGTGGGTTGGTTCTGAAGGTGGCACTCAGTCTGCCTGATCAAAAACAAACACTGACATTGTTAATACTGTGACTCAGCCTACGTGTTCACCGCAGAATGGTACGCCAGTGCAAAACTCTGGAGCATTATATCCAGTGGGAGGGTCTGTCCCACTGCGCAGAGTGATGTTTGAAGTTTTCCAAGCACAGACCTATTCTGGAAGAAGTCTGACTCCCCAGGATAACATGGGAAACATATACTAGATTAGAAAAGGCTTCCACCAGTAAGGCTCAGTGGATGCTCCCACCTGCCATTGTGAAGGGTGAAATCATCAGGAATTAGGGCACAAATGAGATAAGCAAAAAGATAAATGTTGGTGGCATAGGAAATGGTAAGATTAGTCCCATGACTCAAGAACTGTTCATGGACTTGGTCTGCAAACTTTCCAGCTCCAGTCACACATCAACCTGGTCCAGGCTGTCAGAGCCAGGAAGACCTGAGTTGGTTATGTCTGTTTGTCTAATCTCCATGTACAGTGAGGTAGCTTTTATGAGATGCCAGCATCTGTGGCTGTTTAACAGGAGAGGGATACAGAGCATGGGTCTAATAATAGGAACGGGAAAGAGCACCCAGTGGCCTCATATTTATCCAGAAAAAGATACTAAATCTTCAGCAGATGGCTTCCTTCTGTGTAAAAAGACAGTTCTTTGGAGAAAAGGTGGGAGTCCATCATTTCTGTAGTAGGTGGCAACATATTTTGGCTTAGTACAAAGGCAAAGTGGCATCAGGATACATGGCTATAACACAAGAAGAAAATTAAGATCTCCAGCGTGTGTCCCTTTGAGCTTTGTCTTCCAATGACCAAGTTGGAGTTTTGTGGCACTGGCTTGTAAAATGTCATAACAAGACCAGGTGACTCCACCATTTAGAGAAGAACAGTTTTGTCCCTCAACAGCTTCTTTAGCTAATAGTCAGTTTGGTTGCAATGGAGAATGAGAAGTGTCCCATTGAAGAATGCCCCACAAGAGGAATGCAGCTGGAGAATATCAGTCTAAGGCTATGTCATGGTTTTGGCTGGGATAGAGTTAATTTTCTTTGTAAGATGCTGTGTTTTGGATTTTTGATGAAAATAGTGGTGACAGCACACCGATGGTTTAGTTGTTGCAGAGCAGTGCTTGCACAGAGCCAAGGACTTCTCAGCTCCTCGTGCTGCCCTGCCAGCGAGGAGGCTGGGGGTGCACCAGGAGCTGGGAGGGGACACAGCCAGGACAGCTGACCCAGGCTGACCAAAGGGACACCCCACACCACATGGCGTCATGCTCAGCAATGAAAGCTGGGGGAAAGGTGGAGGGGGGGGGACACTGGGGAGTGATGGCGTTTGTCCTCCCAAGAAACTGCTACGCGTGATGAGCCCTGCTTCCCTGGGAGTGGCTGGGCACCTGCCTGCCGATGGGAAGCAGTAAATGAATTCCTTGGTTTGCTTTGCTTGCACACCCGGCTTTTGCTTTACCTAGTGAACTGTCTTTGTCTCAACCCATGAGTTCTTGCACTTTTACCTTTCTGATTCTCTCCCCCATCCCACCTGGGGGAAGTGAATTAGCAGCTGTGTGGTGCTCAGCTCCCTGCTGAGGCTAAACCACAACAAGCTACACCATTCCACTCGTCATGCCAGGATGAGCCCTGTAGGCACTCAGCAGGCCTGTTGTCATCTGCTGTCCCTGCAGAGGAGCAGCCCTTCTTCAGGACAAAAGGGCAGGAAGGCTCCCACATCACCCACACCCCAGCAGGTGGGAGGAAAGGGAAGCTCACCCACCATCTCCCTTCTCTATGCCAAGCACCACATGGAGGTGAACACTAACACAATCCAGATCAGACCCCTGGATCCTTGTTCATAGGAAGAAGGAAGAGTTGTTAAGGTGGTCTTTGGAGATGATGTGCTCTATATCTCATTTTATCCCAGGAAGAGAGCAGGAAAGGAGTTCAAACACTTCCAGGGTCCTTCTTTGTCCTTACTCCTCTTCTCATCTCCACCCACTAGATCTAGCTTAAAACTAAAAAAAAAAAAAAAAAAAGTGCGTGAGGGACTAACCAGAGCCCCCTCACTGCAATCATCTCCCCTGTCCTGCTTCCTTACTCCATCCAAATTTTTCATCCTTCCTCTGCCAGAAGTCCTTAGGCCATCTTTTTTTCTATCTGAAGACAGCCTTCAGCCTTTTTGGATTTCCCATGGACATTTAGACCAAAGGTCTGGTTCTCAAGCACACCAAGAGAAAAGGATCAGAGAACTGGAGCTGGTTCCCTTCGTTCGTCTTTGGGGACAGGGAACAAGCACATGAACAAAGAAAGGATGAGGATGGGGAGAAGAGGGCTGTATCTCAGAACCTTTCTGCTTTAAGTGTGTTCAACATGGGAGAATTTTCCCTGTGCTGGTCCTGTGAAATTTCAGAGCAAGATTTTGGACTATGCAGACAGGCAGTCCTGAGGAGTTGGAAAGGAGTCTGCAGCCTTCTCTGCAGAAGAGACACAGGGCCTGGCCTGGAGCCTCCCTAGGTCATACATGGAATACCTATTAATATGTTAGACTTGCAACAACCTGCAGGCTTGTCCCCCTTCTCAGCACAGGTGCCTTCTCTCAAGTATTGTAGGGCCTGGCTGCAGTCTTGTTCTTGCTTCTTCACCCAAATTGCAGTGGAGCTATGCTTTGAGGTGTGAAACATCGACCAAAGCAGTGCTACAAAAGCTGGCAGATACGGTCAAGAGCACTCACGGACCCTCCTCTCCTGTCTATTGCCAGAGTTCCCCAGCTCCCCCAGCAAGCTCTCGTAGTCCCCACAATCCCAGCTGAAGCAGACACATCCTGAAGACACACCAGGAAAATTGACACTACAAAACCACGCTGCTTGGCTTTCAAAGCCATCCTGCCTGTGGGGAGCTATCGAGCACAGCTGTTCTGGGGATGACAGCAAATGCAGAGGGAAGCAACAGCATTATCTGGACTTTAAATCCACTTGATATTGTTTTCAAACACTTGTTCTCCTGGTTGATCTTTTAAGCATTTCTGAAGATTTCTACACTCCCAAAACAGAAACAGTTGCAGCTCCCAGTCCTGAACTGTAACTCAATTGCCATCACTGCTCTGAAATCTAAGCTCTTGCACTGATGTGTCTAAACCTGAAGGGCAGAACCAGCTTCTATGAGCCAAATACTGCTCATAGCCTCATTTTATACAAAAGGCCACAGTACTTCATATTTCTTGAAGTTGTTTGGTTCTATCTCCCGCCTGCCATACACTTGCAGTACTGAATAGCACTGTGGGGTATGTTTACCCTTTAGGGTAAACCCAAAAGGACAATTCAGTCATTAGGAAGTAAAAGGTTTTTACCACAGGGTGAACTATCTGAGTGTCAGTGGCGGTTTTCCAAATGGCACGACGGGTTGAGTTCAACTCTGTTGTAAATTTTAGGGACAGCTTCTTGGCTCAGCCCCACACACTACTTAAAACCATATCTTAAGTCTTCCATCCCCAAGGGAAAAAAATTTCAAGCAAAAATTAATGCGATGAATAAAATATTTCAGCAAGCTCCCTGGGACTTTCTTTTCCCTGTGTGTTTGCCCAGTGGGGCCCTGGCACAAACATGCAGCTCATAGACAAAGCTGCAGAACAAATAATCGATTATTACTTCAGCCAACCACAGGACTAATCACTACATAGATATCTGTACCACTGCATCTGCCTTCTGCTTTCCACCTCTGCTTTGATACACTCTTTAAGAGGAGGATTTTCAAAAAGAGCTTATGTAGCTTGCCACTCTGCTCTGCCAGAGCTTTAGGGAGAGCTCAGCACCGAAGTTCTTTAGGTACCTTCAGAAATGCCAGTCCTGGTGATTAACCCATTTCCCTTTTCTGTGTTCACACTTCAGAGTTCTTAAGCACCAGAAAAGAACATTGGTAGAGTTTTAATTTCCTTTTTTTAATGGGTGAACATCTTCTTTCTTCCTGCTGCTATGAGAAGTAGAGGATGCAGGATACAAAGACGAAATGCTCGATTTCACCAGGGTCTCAGATGTCCAGACAATTTTCAATATCTCTTCCTTCATGCTTTTTTTCTTTCTCACTTCTTTACTTTTTTCCCCCTCAATTCACCCTTTCTTCCCCCTCCATTACAGTCCTTCTCCTATGGTGCTGTTTCCCAGCTTAAAGAAGGAAAAAAATTGCTGACTATTGGAGAAAAAATTCTAATGCTGTTTTCTTTAGCACTAGATTGGAACAGACTCCTGAGGGAAGTGTCAGAAGTCCAATTGATTGAAACCTTTAAAACAAGATGTCATGTTGTGGAGGAACAAGTAGGAAATACACTGTAGAGAACAGTCCTTAACTGGAAAGAAATAACTGTAACACCCAGATACACAACACTTGATGATGGGGCAACTAGATGACTTTACAGGGATTTTCTGCTGGGGACAGGGAGAACAGATGAGAAAGAAATGTTAAGGGAAATGTTAGCCTCCCTCTTGCAGCACTTCCAACACAGTGCACATATTGAGGAGTGATGACACGAAGCAGATGCAGCACAGTATGTCCCAACACCTACACCCTCTGGATCCCTTTTTATGCCCTCCCCAGCTCTCCCTCAGTTTGTCTCTAGAACACATAGACTATACCAACACTTCAGCAATCCTGCTTGTACAGCTCCCAGTGTCATCAAATTTTGTAATTATATACAAAAAAAAAAAAACGCAACTTGTCTAGCACGACTTGCTTCTCACATATCCATTCTGCTTCCTGCATTTTCAGTTCACTACAAAATCTTTCTGGAAAGAACAGTACTGAACTGGGCCAAACAACTAGTCTTGTCATGGGTACCGGGAAGCCTCTACAAAGAGAAAGATAACTGAAAAGGGGTAAAAACTTGCAGGTACTGTTGTGAGGTCAGTCTGATGTAATGTCTTCAGTAAGATCCAGAATGGGCTTAGATATTTGTTGGTCCTCTACCAAAACCAATGCTAGTATGGGGGTGGGGGGTGTTGCAAAGGAGTGATGGGACAGAGGGGAAGACTGAAAGCACATAACCAAGCCTGTAGGCCAGCACAGATGTGTCAAATCTCAACCCCCAGGCATCAAGATTCACAGAGCTCACTCCTAACAGATGCTTGGCCTGTACCTCACACGTGAACAGGACAGAGCCATGGCTTCACTTCAGCTTCACAGCCCCTTCACATGAAGCTCAGCTGCTGACCCAGATCCACCAAGCAACTGCACCTGGCACACAGGGTCACAGTGCAGGAGGGAGGCAGTACGTGGGATATGCCATCTAGTTGGGTCTTACTGCACGTGTGGCACCTGCACAACATGATACTCCCCCCTCCAGCCCAACATCCCTATTGCATGACCAGACACATGAGGTCCTACCCACTGGGGGAGGAAAACATGGAGGGAAAATGCAAGCAAGCAGGGTCTCCCAGAGATAAAACTGGACCCTAGATTTGTTATCTCTTAGCAGTGAGTGTTGCCTCTAACACTGACACAGCATAGAAATGACTTCTCATAGGATCAGTCAGGCCCAGCATCAAAAACAAAACTGTAATTAGAGCAACTGCCTGAAGAACATACGTTCTGTACCCAGCACTGACCTTACAAAAATTCTTCGTATAATTAAATCAAACTCTCCAGCAAAATGTTTATGCCATACTGTAATTGCACCAGCTGCAAGATCTGCAATGATGGAAACCCTTTGAAAAGGTTAGAATTATAATTCTATAATATGATCCTATTAATGAACATTTTATTATTCAAACAGTGAGTCAGGAAAAACACTTTTTCCTTTCTTTCTCCCCTCCTTTCCCAGCTTTTTGCTGTGGATGCAGATGCTGTGAGCAACCATCACACATACCTTTTTTTGATTTGCAAACACTTCTCTTCCTAGTTAGAATGGCAATCATAAGACCATTTGAAAAGAAAGCTTAAAGGCTTAAAAAAGTAGTAGTATCTTGCACTAAAAAGAAAGCTTTAGAAAAATCTCAAAAGCAGCAGGGCTTTGTACTGAAAAAAAAAATAGAAATAATAATGCTTTTTTTCTTATCCTTTCTTTTCTAAATGCTACGTCGCAACTTCAGAATTTAGAATTCAAAATCCACTTTATTCTCAGCTAAATGACTGTACAGCCCAAGTTAGTGCTAAAGGTGTTTTTCCAGGGAGCCCATATTAGCCTGCCATCTACTTGGACCAGAGCACTAGCCAGTTTTTTGTCATTACTAACATGCGGAGCTGAATTTGCCAATGTTCTTGTAGGAATATGAATCACACTGACATTCAGCAGGATTTGTGCTCCTAGATAATACTTGAACATTCTACCCATAAATATTTATATTGAAAATATTGCCTGGAATACATCTCAATAAAGTCACTGTCCCAGTTGCACAGAGTAATGGCAGAGTAACTCAAATAATAACAGCAAAAAAAAACAGGCATTACACAAGTGAGCCACTAAAGTACGTGTCACTGAGCAGGAAGGCAAAGCAGGATCCAGCACAGGATGTCAAGGTGCTTGAATCACCTCATTAACATCCCGAAAGACAAAAGCCAAGCAGAGATCCCCAGCAACAACTGGTATTTTAATGGCATTTCAGCATGGCACTTAGCATACTAACTACCAGCAAATAACACAGTCCTCCATCATAAAGCTAAATTGAGGCTATTGCACTCCAGAGGCCAAGCCCAACTGTTCACTCGATTTGTCATTAGATGTGTACCTGGGCATGGGCAGTGCTCCCAGCACCACGGGGTGGGATGTGGCAGGGCTGCAGCTGCTGGGCTCAGCTCTGCTGCCTCCCATTTGTGCTGTTACACGGGACTCACAGAAATAATAAGCCAGGAAAAAAAAAAAAACCAGACTTGCCTTTCCAAAGTTTGAGAGGAGGGAAAAAAGGGATTTTGCCCTTAATGCTGAGAGGGGAGATGCACCTGAAGTGCTGCATGTCTGCTTCCCTGCTGGGATGGAGGTGTGAAAACACGACAGCTGAGAGGTGGCAGCAGCCGCATCCTCCCAAACGGCCCTTGAGTGTCAAAGCACAGGATACTGTGTGCCATTTTGGGCACCGTGATATAAGGACATAAAACTATAAGAGAGTGTCCAAAGGAGGGCTACAGAGATGGCGAAGGGTCTGGAGGGCAAGACGTATGAGGAGCAGCTGTGGCCCCTTGGTTTGTTCAGCCCAGAGAAGAGGAGGCTGAGGGGAGGCCTCATGGCGGCCTGCAGCTTCCTCACGAGGGGAGCGGAGGGGCAGGTGCTGATCTCTGCTCCCTGGTGACAGCGACAGGACCCGAGGGAACGGCATGGAGCTGTGACAGGGGAGGGTCAGGCTGGGTGTTAGGAAAAGGTTCTTCACCGAGAGGGTGGTCGGGCACTGGAACAGGCTCCCCAGGGCAGTGGTCATGGCACAGAGCCTGCTGGAGTTCGAGAAGCATTTGGACAATGCTCTCAGTCAAATGGTCTGATTTTGGGGTGGTCCTGTGTGGGGCCAGGAGTTGGATTTGATGATCCTTCCAACTTGGGGTATTCTATGATTCTAGGATTCAGCAGGGGAACAGGAACTGCTGTAGCTTTGCTATCAGAAAGGAAGTTTGGAGGAGACACAAGCAAATCTATGCCAAATGAGTATAAACATTGTGGAATTAGGGAAATACCAGCGAGGAAAGAAGGCCACTGGAAACAGCAAGTCTTTGGGTGAATGAGGCTTGGGGTATCAGATAGGAATCCAGCAATGATTAAAATTTATATATAGTGAGATGAGAAAAAAAAAGAAGTAAATGGTGCACACATATTTTTCGCAGGTAGTCAGGGTGAAAACCCTTAGGAAAAGCCTTGGAAAGACCAAAAGAGAGTAGCCCAGAGGCTAGAACTGTGGAGAGCTAGGTTGGGATTTGGAAATCCCAACAAAAGACTGTTGATGAATACTTAAGCTACCTCCAAAGCAGTGAAAGCCCCTCACTGACTTGACTTTCAGTTAACAGCAGTAGCATAGAGCCAAGCAAACAGATTTCAGCAAGAAGCTTCCCCATGTCAGGAAACAGACACAGATTTCACTTACTGCCCACATACGCACATAGAAAGCGCTTTCAGAGCTCCATCATCTCTCCTGCCAGGACATCACTGACTTCTGGAGGGAGTGTGACTATATGGACCACTCCAGCAGGGAGAAGAGAGCAGAAAAACCGGTCCCTGTAATAAACACTCAATAAACAAACAAACAAACAAATAAATAAATAAAGGAAATTTCATAAATGTAGAGGCATAAATTTCCTCTGTAAGACAGATTTTCATGAATTCAGATTTGTCCCCAGAACAAAACCAGTTTTCCAAAATAACCATCTTAGCACTCAGTGCAAGCTCAGAGCTGCAGCTGAGGTCAGTTACAGGAAGATCCTCAGGTCTGGCTCAAGGGCCACCATGAAGGCAAAGGGCACTCATCCCCTTTGCATTGGCTTCATCCCTGACTGTGTGCTGGGTCCCCAAGAACAGTCTGAAGCAGTTCAGCTGCAGTTACAGTGTCAAAGTAGCCTCTGTAGCCCACACTAAGAGGCACAGCAATTTCACCTGAGTTTGCAGCTGGTAACAGAGTCAGCAAGTGAAAAGCCATTGGGCATCTCTGCATGATGCTGCTGTGATGTCCTAGCACAATTTCCAAAGAAAAATGGTGGATACCCAGCAACATTGTGTCCCTTCCCTAAAAAGCAAGAATTTCCAGTTGCCAAGCATTGCATTATTCTTCTATTCACTGTCAAGAAAGCGACAGGTATCAAATTTACATGTGACTGACTAGATTACCTGAGTGATGCACTTATTTCCCTTGGCAAATAAAACGAAGAGAAATGTTAATGCTCCATAAGAACAGTGCCCAGTATAACACCCACTTACCCAACCATTGCCTGTTTCTCATGTAACAGCAAATAGGTTTTCTTTCATTAAAGTCCCAGCTTCAATATGTCTCTGTCACTCTGGTAAGAGCTACTCTTTGCAAGTCAGTTTGAAAAAATTGAACATTTTTTTTCTATTCTAGTTGGCAGCTCTTCCCCTCCTGAGTGACATCTACATTTTATTTAGCACTTCCTCTGCACACCGCAATGCTAGAGCGTTTCCCAGTGTTAATACACCTTTGTCTCACAGCTACCACTATGATTAGAGGGCAAGGCTGCTATACGAGTTCACCAGGTCAAGATGTCAAGCAGTGAGCCACGATCACTTGCTGTGCTTGAAGGAGTGCTAAAACAGCTGCTGGGAGCAAGACTGGACAGATGCCCACATCTCTGGGCTATTGTAGAGTGAAGTGCACCAGCTAGGCTACATACGGTTCGGATGCATGCTGCAACTACATCTCCCTGTTACAGTAGAAAATAAACTTTCACAACTGATATTTGATAGGGGAAAGAGTACAGTGAAAGAGATGTGTGGGTCAGAGTTAAGATTACAGTAAACAGGCTGTAATGTTGCATGCGGCAATAGCAGCCGTGAGATCAGTTACATGCCGTTAGGAGTGGTAACTTCTCATTTCCTTGTTTTTTCTGGGTCTGCGTCTAGCATGTGGCTGCCTGAGCAAATCAACTTAATGGTGTTTCTCCATCTGTTGGGAAGTAGTGTGATAAGCTTGTATAATTTCTAAGTTAATTATTTACATATGTTCCTGAAATCGGAGGAAAAGAGAAAACTGTATGCAGGGAACAAGCAGGGGCGCAACAACAGACTTCACCTCTGATCTCACGGCAGCTGAGAGAGAGCTTGGTGGCTCCTACAGATTTCCAAGAAAACAATACGAGGGTGAAAGAAAGGAATCCAAAATGTAGTTGTCAAGTTTCCAGCTATGAGCAGTTAATGCAGAAGGAGCTGAACATCTGCTACCAAGTCCAAAATTACTCTGCCGAAGCACAAGGCTTTCAGGCCGGGCAGGGATGGGGAAGCCACTGGCATCCTGTGCTCCTGCTCCCCACCACAGCTCCGTGGCCCCAGGGACAGCCCTGCCTCCCACCCTGACAGACTTGGACTGAACTGTTTTTAGTCATGGATTTTGCTTAATGACTGTCTCAGACACAAGCACTGCCGGACAGACCCCTTCCCTCACTCAAGAAATGCAAGACAGTGAGAGGGAGCTGTGAGGGTATCTTTCGTCTGTCTTACAAGTTCTTGCTGGAGAGAGAACGGGAGGTGCCAGAGACAAGAGCAGCTTTCAGATCTGACAACCTCACACTTCTGTGAGAAACAGACGATGGGAGGGATGGAAATAGCAAGTCAGCAGCACTGCTTGCTCTCTCTTTCTATGGAACCAACTTAACCTGAGAAAAAACGTGACAGTTGTGCAGCAGTACAAGGAGTTTAGCAACAGCTGATGTCCCAAGTTCAAGGAGAGGTAGAAAATGTACATTTTGTGGTTTTCTTCTGACATCATTTGCCAGAGCATTCCAGGGGGATGACAAAGCTGGCTTGCTCTTTTCCTCGCTCCACAAGTTGCATCCAACATGAAGGTAAATCTAAACAAGCTGTCAAAGCTGTTATAATTTTTTTACCAAAATAAAGGTTTTTTTTTGTGAAAGAAACTGCTTTCCACCAAAAAAAAAAACTCCCTAAAAGCTCCCACGTGCTTTATTAGCTAGTTTTACATCTCCCCATCCTACACTACAGGGAGACCTCTCAATACTATATTGTGGTCAAGACAAGATGCATCTGGACCAGGCTTGCATGACATGGTGTTGTCCCTTGCCACTGGAAGGGCTGCAGAGTGTTATAGGAAACACACTCTCATAAGGATCCTGGCCCACAGGAGAGAAAGAAATAATTATATTGAATCAAAACATCCGCTACAATGGCATTTCCCCATGTGAATTTTATTCCAAATGCAAATTTCCCACCAAAACTCCTATAACTCATCTTAAACTGATTAGAGCAGTTACATCAATGTTTGTGATGATCCCATCAGCACTCTTCATTTCTGGGAAAGAGGGTGCTGGCTGCTTTTGACAGACAATGCCAAGGAGACAATGCCATGATACTAGAGAGGTTCTCAGCAGTTCTTACTCAGACAAGAAATTCTTAACAAGACAAGTAGCACCATCCTCTGGACATCAGTGGGAATCAAGCACAAAGCAAACAATCTTGGTTCCTCCGGTAGTGCCGGATTCAGATTTCACCATCTGTGGAACTCCCATGTTCCTGGCATCTGCCTTCAGATGCCAGGAACAGATCTGCCTGGAGTTCAGCGTGAGGCCTCCATCCGCACCATGCTCAACAGCTTCGCAAATTTAATTCAGTATTAAAAAAAAGCAATTCAGTATTAAAAAAAAAAAGCAACTGGAGCAACAGATTAAAATTATAACGAAGAAGAAATCAGCTGAAGAGATAAAGACAAGAAAAAGCAATGTATATCAGGGCCTAAGCAGAGCTCTCCTGAGAGCTATTTTCCATGTTATTTTACAGCCTGTAGATTACTATCGTACTATCCAGATTACAGCATCAGTGAGTGAAAGCATAGCACAGAAATAATTTATTCTGAGATTTACATGAAGGAAAGCTTTGACCACACATTAATACAAAAGCAAATCTTCGTGTTTTCATTCTTTGTTTAAGAAGTTAAGGACCTTGGAAGAAAAAGTCTGTGCAGCAGGAAAACTTATAGTTCAAAATGGTTCCTCTGCCAATAGATTTTAAAAGATCCCAGTTTCTCACTTAGTTATTTCGATATTCTCAGTTTATTTCAAATCTGTTTCTAAGTTTGCATGCAACCATGTAAAAACAAAGTAAAAAGTTTCTTTTAAAAAACAATGCTAAAAAAAGGAAAACTCACTCTTGAACAGAAATGGCTGGATTTTTAATTATGATGGAGCAAAAGAAAAGGTTCAAAACATTACCCTAGTTAGAAAATTCAGTGGGAAAATACTGGGAGTAGTTTATCAGAGAGAGTAGGGAATTCCCTCTTGTCACAATGTTGTGTGTAAAAGCATCTTTCTAAACGATGTAAACTACTTAAACAACAGACTTTGAGGTCTGATACTGCTCGTGTGTAAGGTAGGAAAACAGAATTCCTGGAAATTCACAGTTCTGCAACATGAAGTAATGCTATATAACATGCAGACATTACACTAGGGGATTCCCACAAAATTCAGTTTGTGAAATCCTGGAGCTTATTTTATAGCTGCTGCAAAGCTAAACACCTTTTGGATAATGCAGGGACAGTGATAAACCTAGGTCAGATGGAACTATAAGATCATTCTGGTAGGTTTCCAATGTACTGGAAGGAAGATCATTTGGTGTTTTAGACAAAGACAAAGAACGTTTTCCTTGCAATATACAGCAGAAGGGAGATTTAGTATTTAATTTCCCTAACGACACTGCCAGTGTGAATGTCTGAATGGGGATTCGGTGATCTGCCTGACAGCTTGGTGTCTTCTTCTGCTTCACAAGATCAGATCCAAGCACTAGGCTCATCCTTATCAAGAAATATAAAAGTATTTCACACTGACAACTGTAGTCTACGCTGGAACATATTCTTGTAGATGCTGAAGGTCTTCAGCTTTGGTGATACCAATGGGAACAAAAGATGGGCCCATTCAAGGAGTCAACATTTGGCTTTTGATCACATACAGCTCTCCCTGTTGATGCTGACTTCGGCTCCCACATTAGTACATCCTACAGAAATGTTCAGCACAGATCGGGCTAGGGCTTGGAGTGGCTCCTTATAAGCTTACCTGGGTCTTTGTGTAACATCAGTAATTTATTATATATCCTATAGATACGACTGTATACACTAGACTCTGCACTCTTTTTATGTAGAAACACATACTGGCTGTAGAAAAAAAAAAAAAGTGAAATGCTCATATACAGAGATACAAAGGCATTTTGCCTAATTTTGAACTCACTCAAGACACTGCAATCAGGAGCAGAGCTCAGAGTGCTGCAGCCCTGGCCTCTCGCCAGCTCCTTGGCCAGTGCTGATAGCAGCAGGCTGCTGCCACTGCCGACAGAAACCCTGAAGTAGTTCAAGCCTGTATGTCTTGGCTTGGGGAAGGACTTTTTGCAGCTCAGATGGGAAGGCTGAAAGAGAGGATCCGTAGACAACTGCAAACTACCTGGGCCTTGCATGGAAAGAGGAGCAGATGCTCAGTTCTGCCACTGTTGCTGGATGGTTGTGCTTTCTATCAGGACAGTATACATAATACCAAGCTTTGCTGTGCCTTCTTCTCACCAAAGGAGAGGACAGATCACCCTACCAGCCCTTCGACATATTCCTGTCCAAGTGATGCTCCCCCTCTCTTGATAACAGATGAAGATCGAGTGGTCCATTCTGCCTATTTGCTGTGCTCCAATCCTATTCCCAAGTGAGCTGCTTTAGAGATCCATTCCTTATATCTACAATAGCATCAAAATAGAGATGCATGTCTTCCTCTATCTGCCATGTACTCTTCCTATAACACTCATCCATTCCTTGGCTGGCTGCAGTTAAGTTCCTTGCACTGAAACCAACTCAGGGAATGTTCATTTTTTCAAGCAGTCAGTATGAAAATAAAAATCTAAAGACAAGGGATTTCACATGAGATGTAATGCAATGATTTCAATCATGAGATCTGAAGAAGACAAAAACACAAGGACTTGAGCTGAGCAATAGTTTTGGGAAGTGTGAATATACTGATCATAAAGCTGAAAGTCAAATACATACTTCTGACTTACCTTCTCCACTCAAGGTCCAGAAAGTCTGAAAAATCCACCATTAATCATACTATCTGTGTTCTTGTGTTGTTGATGTTGAGCTCCTATGTATTGCTATACCACATAGCTGGATTTCTTCTGCTGACTTTAAAAAAGCAGTCTACTAACACTTCATTTCTTTAATGTTACTGCTATTCAGTCTTTCTTTAAAATGGTTTCCTAAAATATTTATAAGGGCTTAGTGGTTGTTTAAAAAATACAGAATTTATTGTAACTGTCTTTTTTTTCCTAGAACATTTCAGCCTTTCACACTGGAAGTGGAATAACAGCCTCCAGGGCACATGGGTTTGGGGAGAGAATCATCCTTATCTAGTGCTGGAAAACTTTGGCCTCAAGCTTCATGACTCATCATGTACTGAGATGTGAGAATAGTTGATATGGCCTGGAGGAATGAGGGGCTCCCTTACTAAAATTGTTCTTTTAATGATGCACCTTCTACTTGGGAAGAGAGATAGTTCTTTGGTGCACAGTTCATACGTGGCTCAAGGACCCAGCAGCTTTTAGCCAGGATGCTGTGGGTGAAGACACACAAAATTATCTCCCACAGCCCAGTCAAACCAGAATTCTCCAGGTGGTGCTTTACCCTACTCTGGTCTCCCTTTGTAATGGAAAGGAGGATTGTACTGGAACAGAAAACCAGCCGGAAATCTAGTGGTCTCGGACATCTTGAAAATATTCTCAGTAATTTCTATTCTTGTCTCTGGCTGAAATGAGCTGCAAATATTTCTATAGTACCTTTCTCAATGAGTAGAATTTCAGTTTGTGGTAGTAAACATGGCAAAACAGAGGGACTGTGGGTGAAATACTTGTCCTAATTAACAAGAGAGCAAAGAATGAAACTGATGTTCATCTTGGTCCTATAAAGTACCACTGAGATAAACTTGCTTCCACAGAGTCCCAAGATTCATAAAAGGCCATAGCCAAAAGGCCCAATACCCTCTTCCACTTCTGAAAAAAAAAAAAAAAAAAAAACAGTCTGTAACAGCTCTGGCTTCACAGCTCCACTCTTGGTCCAGTGCAGACCTGGGCAGATCTGGGGAAGGGAGCAGACAGCAGGAGCCACAGGGGATGTGGTGCTGATGATGGGACATTACTTTTTCTAGGCCATCAGACCAGAAAAGCATCCAACAGGCATTACCTCTTCCCCAAAGTGAGTGTTTTACAGTTTCCATTCTCTCATCATTCTCCCCACCTTCACATCTACCTGAGGAATCAGAGCAGATGAATTCCCCAAAGGGATCCTGGTCATCATTTCTTCTGCTGGCCTTCTGAGCCATTTAGAGATTACTTCCTTTTTCCACTCCAAAATAGCAGTTTGAATTTCTCTGGTTTTATGACACCATATCTCATTGTCCATTGGATAAGAAGTTCCAAATACCATGACTATTCCCCTGCACATACTGCATAGTTACATTGAAAAGACATTTATCATCACTAAGTCTTGTTTTTCTCTTCATTGCAGCCTGCCCATGGAGTTATTCAAGTCTTTTTTCATTACTGTTGCAGCCACAAAACTCTAGGTGATGCTAATAAAGTCATAGTGGTGTATTTAAAGGCAGAGTTTTCCTCAACCTAGAAAACTCCTGTAGCTTCATATTGTGACCTTTTGCAAATCCTCTCCTCCATGCTGGTCTATTGAAATAGATATATTTCCAAATGTATGGCATTTGAAAACCAAGAACTCTACATATGCTGTAATTATGCTTATTTTGTCAAGGTCTGTGCTAGTCTGAAATGCTTGCAGTAGGCCTCAGTCTGGCATACTCTATACGGCAGCATCAATTTCTAAGGAAATAGACTAATGTACTAAATATATTTTCTTACTACTCTGCGTAGGCACATTAGCGAAAGACTCCTCAATGAACCATCCTAGTACTTTCCATGAGCAATTCAGAGCAGAGCTTTTTCTCTGTGTGTGCAGCACACCAGTCTGATGCATACAGTAAGGGGAATGCTAGTTCCATAATGGACACTGGCCAAGAAACCAAGTCCTTGTAACTTTGTCAGGCGATTCCAACAAGCCTTCTTCGCTCTCTCATAAACAATAAGATGAAAACAATTTATCTGTTTACCAACTACAGGTAAGAATTCCTTTGAAATGTTTGGTTCTACTCTAGGGAAGAAGAAGAAGTTAATACTTTCCTTGCTTATCCTTTGCATAAGCCTTTGTGTTAATCTCCTCCTGCTATTTTTTATTTGTCAGGTCCCTTGAGGCTGTTTTTATATACATCTTGCACACTACTAAGCACATCACAGTTAAACACAAAGGTTTCCCATTTACCAGTAACGTTGGTAATTCTTCTTATAAGTACCAGAAATACTGTGTCCTTTGACATTTCAGTGATGCATTAACCTGTTGTCTGGATTATAAATGTGAGTCGAGAACTGCTTTCACAACAGAGTAGATTAAAATTTTCTTGGAGAAGTGGTTCAACCTTTCTGTTTTCAGCTTTTCCACTGGACAGGCAGATTTTGGCATCATTGCACATCTCTGAATGAGAAGAGTACTTCAGCATGAACATTACTTTACAGAAATGATTGCTACAATGTCCAGTAAAAGGCCTGTTTAAGAGGAAAGGCTTCTAATAGCTGACCGTAAGGTAACTGTCACTTCTGCTAAGCAGAACACAGTGCAAGGACTTCTCACACTGAGCTGAACTGTACCAGACTCACTAAACAGACCCATTAAAACAAGAGTGCTAGCATATTACTTCCATTTTTATGAAGACTGTATGCTAAAAAGAAAAAAAAAAAAAAAAAAGATGTATGGATGTAAAGGTGTATGTTTAATTTTTTTAAACAAAGCTTATTTTCAGAAATGGCAAATGAGATTTTCAGATTAATTTCAGACTTCTGCTGTAGGACACATCCCATCGAAAAGCCCTAGCCCTTCCAGAGAAGAGACCTAACTCAGATTCCACAAACTGCCTCCTTGAGGAGGTTGTTGCTCTCCACTGATTTCCTAGGCTCCTGTCCTAGAGACCCTTGAATAAGATATGGATAGTTAGGCGGTATCTCCTCCCTTGCCTCCCCAAAATCATTTACTTTTTCAAAAAAGAACAAAGAATGCAGATGTAGGTATAGCACTGATGTGGTAACTGCAGTCTGAATTAACTTATCCCATTAAAATCTTTAACTTAAGCAAACAATAAGCCAAGTATAATAAACACCATAAGAAACTATCTTCTTCTGGAAAAGTTAAACTCTCCTCTGCTTGAATACTTCATCCCCAAATAGTTAACTTCATTAAAAGTGGTGAGTCAGGTTCGCACTCTGACTTTTGCTATATGCTTTCTCTAAAATGAATGGGGAACCATTCTCTGTAGTCACATACTTTCAAAGTGCTATTTTAATGATAGCGATATGTCTTGAGGGGGGTAGTTAATAGACCTGATGCGTTTGAAGAAGTTAATCAAAAAGGTGTACATTACTTCTTTCTTTTGCGGCAGCCAGCTCAGTAGCATCAGGTGCTCTATAATCCCATATTGTCTGATGCATGTGAGGCATGTAACAGCAAAGCAATGCTAAGGGAGGATCAGTTTTGCCCAAATCTCAATTCACCACTACTTATAAGCACATTTCAAAAGCTTTCTGAATCTAGGTCTCAATTATAAATTAAATATGGTTATGGGAGGATGAAGGGGAGTTTGAAGCTTTCCATTTAAATAGCCTTTGCAGGTAAAATAATTTAGGCTCCCTTTTCTGCAGTGCAGCTGTATGTAATCTCCAGTCAATAAGCTGAGCAAACGGCATCTGCTCACAATAAAGCAACCAGCAACAGCCACAGCAACTGATAAAGAAGCAGCAACATGTCCAAGCAAGGGCTGCCCTTTTCCACAAACGCCTCCAGGGCCAGTCTTATGCAGGGGAGACCACACACACACACACAAGGGAGGTACCATGTTCGCTGTGGCTCCAGGGCTCCCACTCCTCCCAGCATCACCAGCTTGGCAGCCAGCACCCAGGGAAACTAGCCTGGGGTGCAGGAGGTGGCAGCAAGCTCTGCTCTTGGAGGAGTCAGGCACGGGTGAGGATGCCGGGCTGCTCCCTGCAGCGCCAGGGGGGATGACACCTCCCTGGGACCACAGCCCTTTGCTTCTGCTCCTCCTTAGCCCTTGCCCACCATGCACAAGATGTATTTCTTCAACTCAACCCCTCGGGCTTCTTTTCTGCCCCTTGTCAATGACCACTCCTCCTTTTCTCATTCTTTTATTCAGTTTCTCTTATTTAATTTACTTATTACAGGACTCAGCAGACCTAAAGCTCCCTCACCATTACATGAAGAACAGAAAGCCAACCAGACCTAGCACTTGTCTCAGCTGGTTCCCACTCCCCCTGGTGACCCCTCCAAGACAGGACTTTGCTGTCTCACTGCTTTGGCTCAGAAAGGGTCCAAATATTTACCAGCAGCATTACACAGATGAGGAAGATGCAAACCAAGAATGGCTTTTCCATGTCTCCCACCTTCACCCATCTTTTAAAAAAACTTCAGGTAACAAAACAGGTATACAGACAAAGGTACGGGTATCTGGCCCAAGGGATGAAGTATCAGTATCTCCTGGTGCCCTGCACCACCAAGCAGCTAAGCACACAAACCTACAGTGAGGCTGGTGTCTTCTTCTTGTGCCAATTCAAGGTCAGGTGCTGACTCCTCCATTGCACTTTCTCAGCCACTTGTGTTTGTGGTTATGAGTGTTAATCAGCAGTAAGGATCCAGTCCAGCACTTGGTTCCCAAGCAAAAGTCACAGCAAAGCTGGAAGAGGCAGGATCAGCCCCCTGGGAGTTTCAAAAACAGCGCTTTTCATTAGCTTCTCAGTGGCTGCGGTTTTTAGAGGAGAAAAATCATCTCTTTCAACATCACGGTCAAAAAAAAACTAGTGAAATACATAGACTTTGAAGTGGTGGGGAAGTACCATTACCCATGCACAGACGGCAGTCTGGCATTTATTACGTGTGATAGGGAGGCTGCATGCGGCAATGCATGTAAGGACACAGTTCCTGCCGAGAGCAGGAAGGGCGCACACACTGCACTCACATGCCGCACCAGGCACTTCTCACACGCTGCTGGCTTGCACTTACTGACCCCACTCTGGGAAGCGTGGGGTTCTTCCTTCTTTGGCCTTTCTTCTTTCTGGGGCATCTTGCTGACTGAAGGTTCATCGCATGGACGTGTGGATGGTCATCCAGCTTTGGTTTTCTCTGTTCAGCCTCTTAGAGTAAACGTTTGCTCCTACTGGCTTCCATCTCCTATCCACTTGAAAGGATGAAGTCCTTGCTCTAGCTCTACTTTCTGTAACCACAATCTCTCTGATTTTTACTACGAATACTGGATTCATCATCAATATCCCATATCTTTCCTCTGCTCCCACTACTATGCCTTTGCTCACCCATAGGTTTATTACAAATTCTGTAATACGGGTAGGACTCCTTGAAATGCCAAGCTGGTTTTCAAAAGTTAAGAGCTGGGCCAGCTCTAGCCAGAGAAATGGGCTAGATTTAAACTGTTTAAGAAATTCCGGTTCCTACTAATTGCTAATAGCATATTGTTTGAGGAGATGATGAACAGAAACATTGAAAGCAAAGGTCTTAGCTTTATCATTTTGTTTCCTGATTAGCCAATTTAATTTATCCCCTTGGAGACTGCATCACCATTGTTTGCATTGGATACCATAGTTAGCCTGCACAGCCTGTTACCATCAAAGGTGTTCATAAGGATACAGCAAGTAAAGAAATATCACAAATAAAAGAAAGAGAAGACTGTGACTTGAGCTTGACACCGGGGACTACTCTCTCTTTTCTTGGCTTTGTGGATTATTTGCTTCCCTGCTACATGAATGGCAGTGGAGTCACTTTGCCCACAGAGCCCTGAACAGCCACAACCCTACATAACTGGAGATTGTTCAGTTCACATAAAAATTTCCAAATCAGAGGGCATGTACTAGCGATATGGGAGGATATCCCGTGTTACATCCACTGGCATTAGGGAGAGCAAAACTATCACATTCCCACAGGGTTCCCCACTGGAGCAGAACCAGGGAGGAGGATCAACATGCTTCCTATCTTCCCTGAAACTACACCCATCCAAAACCCATTCATTCCCCCTGTCATCTTCTGCCAGCCCCCACCAAGCCTCCCCACCTGCCTGCACAGAGATCTGAAGGCTGTGGGATCTCAGGGGATTATGGGGAAGCAATTACAAATGAATTTTGGATCCTGGATGAAAGAGTTTGACAACAACTGCACCAGTCTTTCTGAGGGAAACACCAAGAAGCAAGATCATAATCTTCCAGTCCTGTCCTGACAGCATGATCTTGCACAAGTCACTGCCACCATACGTGAAGGTTTCTCCTGTACCAAATGGAGCCTGATAGTGCTCATCCACCTACAGAAGTGTGGGGATGTGGCGTGGCTTAAATAGTGCTTATGTGGCACTCTGAGAACGCAGGAGCCTTGTACAGCTAAATTCCTTCAAGACAAAGTCACCTCTGGCCAGCTGAGTTCAGGAATGGATTTGCTCCATCATTCCCAAGTATCTCTTCACCCAAGCAGCAGTGATTTCAGCTCTTCCCAAGTTCTGAACTTGCTGGGTACTGATTCCAGGAGACGGGTGTTAAAACCGCTTTGGACCTTCTTCCATGGAAATAGGAAGATTAAATATACACATTAAACAGCTAGCAAGGACCATGCAGGCAATGCTCCTATTACACAACTGTTCATGTTAATTACTGTATTATCTGTTTTACATGCTCTAATTGCCTCCCTATGGCATAGTGGGAAAAAAAAATGCAATTTTATAAGAAAAACCCCACAAGTATATTTTTTCCCTTCTGGTTAAATAGAAAGATTTTCAGCAAACTATACTTTCTCTGCTTTTGGGGATTCAGGCAGAATTTGAGCTCCCCCTGCTGTTTGGAAAAAAAAAAAATATAAGTATGGCTGAGCTAAATGAATCTTTAATATTGAGTTTCTCTGGCCAAGGGTGGGCCCTGGGGATCCTGCTACTCACTCTTTGGCTCAGGCTGCTGCACGTTAAGAAATAAGTAGCTAGATTTCAACCAAAGCCTGTTCTTGCAGTCCCACCTTTGAATATGGAAAATATTATGTTCAGAAAGAGGGAAGATAGCTGTATGAACACAGATATTTGATGTCTGAGTCAGAAGAGGAGAACACATGCAAGCCCAAGAAGGTGTTGACCTTAAACCGTACTCCAGACTGAAGCCAGATGTGGATCCAGCCCTTTTATAGTAGGCAATATTCCCAGCAGCTCTCCAAGGACCAGCACTGAGGCTGGAGCTGACTGGCTGTGTGATGCTGAAATCACTACGTCCTTTGTGCAAACAGTAAGTTTGCACACAGAAAGATATGCTTTATAGATGTGCAAATATTCTGAGCTGAGGTTGTTGAGAGAAAGCCTGGTGCCCCTGTCAGGGCAGCTCTGAGTCAGCCAGGCGCAGGTTTATGCTAAGGATATTTATGATTTGGAGTGCCTTACTGTTGGATGCTCACCTTGGCAGAAATGAACAGAGTCCGGTTATCAGGAGCCAAGGGTTTCAAGTCCCATTATTAAAGTGCCTCTGGCACCTCTGTGTGTGGTATGAATTCCCCTAAGATTAACCAGTCATTGCCCTCAGTCTTTTACTTCACTCATCAAAGAGACACCTCTGAATGCTCTCCAGAAGAGGCTAAATTAGATGCTCTGAATCACCCTTTGGAAGAGCCCCTCAAGCAGCCCAGGCAGGGAGGGCAGATGGTGAGCCAGCCGGGACACCCTGGTACCTTCAGCACCAGGCCTTCATCTTCCCACCTCACTTGGTGCTTTTGAGAAATAATAATGCCTGTTACAGATGTTAACCCCAAGGGGAGGAGAAAGAAGGGAGAAAAAAAAAAAAAAAAAAGGAAAGAAAGAAAGAAAAAGAGAGTTCTAATAATGATTCCCAAATGCTAAAATATTTTCCTGTTTTTCTGGTTGTATGTCAGGTCTCGTTGAGCTGTGTTAATGAACTTGTTCCAGGCAAGTTTTAGCGCAGTTGTTGTTTGTGGTTTTGCTTAACACATGTGAAAGGGCAGGATGAGCCTGGCTTGTTTTCAAGCTACTTTAACAATCAGAAGAGTTGGGTGGGAATATAAAATGAGAAACAGGTTACAGTGTGGGATTCAACACTTGCTTTGGAATTGCAAGAAAAAAATATATTTAGAGCACTGTCCTGCACATCAGGTTGTTCCTCTGTCACAGCACAGTGATATGTGACCCTTTTGAGGGGGATTCGGTATGGTTTTGTCTACATTTGGGTTATATTTGAAAGAGGAGCAATCAGAAGCCAACCTGTGTAAATCCCACTGCACCGTGGATGCAGAAAGTACTTACACCAGCACAGCCATCCTGAAAGAGCCTTGTCATTCCTAGAATGTTTTCGTAGATTAGATACATCTTTGTGATACGCACAGAAAGGTTGTGCAGCACTCGTTTTCTTTGGAAAAATTCCCCAGCTTCCAAGTATAGGCAGTGAAGGGGGATACCCACATCGATGAGGACTGCCAAAGCAAGAGCTTGGCATCACTGTCATTTTTAAGATCTCACCCCACCTACCCTGGCCACTGCATTCCTGGAATATCAGCACCAGTTTCTGAGGAAAAATAAAGTTCGTGACACTGAGGGAAAAAAAAAAACTCCAACCCTTCTACTTTGTCTACTGGAACAGAGATATTCTGCAAGAGAAACTGAGATCTGTAATAGCATCTGGATGATAACAGAGGGGATGAGTCAGCCACACGTTGCTACTGCTTGCATTGTTTATGTTTCCCATACCCCTTTGAGTCTCTCCATTATTCATTTGTATTTATTTTACAGCATCAGGGTTGCAAAAACTGTGAGCTGTTACAAAAACAAGGTCATTGCCCTGCTGAGTGCAGAGTTTAGCAAAACTCTTTGTGCATCCAAGTTCTATTCTGTATTCCCTATATTTAAATGAGCTGCAAGAGCCCAAACCAGCTGCCAGATCACAATACTCATGGGCACTACTGCAAGGTTAGTTAGATCTTCATGTTTAAGGAATCAGGGATTCCTTCCTCTAGCACAGTGACAAGCAGCACCCAGCAGTTCTTTCTTACCACACCTTAGCTTGTAAATAATAGTCCCCCTTCACCATTTTCTCTACCCACCAACCACAGCAGGCACTAGAGGTGCTTACCCAAGACCTCAAGCACCCTGGCCACATCACACCATTATCACACACCTTAACAGACCAAGAAACACAACTGCACCACACATTGCATCGGCAGCACACGGAAGCACCACGGAGAGCCTGTAGCATCCTTAAACACCGAGTTGTCCAACCTGCCCCAAAGCAACACCACTGCCCTTTCCTTACACCCTTCAGGTAGTTGCATCCAGGTTTCCTAAAACCTGGAAGCATAAACATAGCTGTGGACTTGGGCTCTCCTGAAGCCTCATTATTGCAGTTCAATTGTTGCTAGCTTTTTTTTTTTTCCTGTGAGTTTCAAAATTACCTCCAGCCTCTAGGTTGTTATAAACTAATTAGGCTTTAATAAGTCAGAAAAGGAGGCAGATTAAGATAATTAGGACCTGTGATTGATTACTGGGGCTGTTGTGGAATAGACCAGGTGCAAGGTATTGGAGGGGACAGTGGACAGTTGTAGAGGAACAACAGGATTAGGGAAGCAGACACCTAGACTAGCCCTGGTAAGCATTAGTTTTGAGCTAAACTCAGTCAATTTGTGGTAAAAAAGCTTCCAGCACAGATGTACCTTGTCTGGATGTCAAGGAAAAACCAAAGCCTTAAGTATCCCAAGCATAGACTCTTGGAATTTCTGCAAAGGCACTTTTCTCTCCCCGTTGCTGAGATGGTGGGCAGTGGGGAGCAGTGACAGCAACGCTCTGTGCTCTGCATCGAGCTGCTGCACCAGCAGGGCAGGAAGGAGGAAAAGTCCATGCCCTCCTCAGCTTTCCCTGCCTTGAGAGCTTCCAGCCAGGCTTTGAGTCAGCCAGAAACACCTGCCCTCGTGGCCTGGCACTTGCAACCACCCAGCCAGAAGGTCTTCAGGCAACCAGCCCAGCACAGGGCCGGCTCGGTGTGCGCACAGGCGAGCCGTGAGTCATCCCCTCTGAATCTAGGTGTGTGATTTTGTTTCCCACATGATAATAAAAGGGTAGCAACGTTCATCGCATCAGCATAGCAAAGGCTTTAATAACCTAATCCAGTTCTGCAATAGATCCAGATTTGAACCAGGTGAAAATAAAAGTTCTCCAAGCAGTTGTGAATGAGTCAGTTTATCGCGTAGCTTTAAGTGAATTTTGATAAAACCTTCAAAGAAAATGACTGTACCTGTGTGAGGCAACACTGAGTAATAGGGGGAGTTTTCAGCAGACAGCCACATCTTCAAAAGTGACCAAAGTAGATAAAACCAAAGAATTTCTTCCCTCCTTTCTTCTTCCTATATATTCCCAAGTCAGTAGAAAATTTGCAGAAGACCATAAATGTTAGTCTTATATGCAGCATGATTATGGTGCACCAAAACTTGGGCTCATCAGACCCTTGGGTGAGCCTGGGTGGCAAAATTAAAAAGGGGGAAATTAAAGCTCTGTCTGCTTGGACAAAAAGGCAGTTTTGTTCCAGGATTGGAACGTTACATTTGGCAACACAAGGACCACGATTACTTATCTCTGCCCGGTTATCAGTCCCTTGACAAGAACATTAGAGAGAAACTCCTTTAAGATGCCAGCCCTGTAAATACACAGATGTGTTAGGAAGCAGGTAGCGCTGATGGAAAAGAACCCCTTATCCAACAGCTTCCTCTGCAGAGCAGAGAGGCAGGGTGCGGCCACTTGATAAGAGAGACTCAGAACCCAGGATCCTATCACTTAACTTACACATTGCAATAATTTACAGGACAAAGGTTTGCAAAAAAATATAGCTGCAATAGTCTACTTGTAGAAAAGGGCTCTGAAGCGAAGGTCACTGGGTTCGCAGCGCTCATCTAAGGCACAGGGAAGCTGCTGTCTACCCCTCGCTTTGCCATAGCCTCCCGGCATGATTTTGGGCACATCATCAAATACTACGTTTATTCTGGGTCCAGCACCCACATTAGAAATACTTGTAAGCTCAGTTCAAAGTTGTGAACATGAACATCCCTGCTCAGTTGCCACATGGGCATCTCAGGTCATGACCCAACATCTTCTGACAAAATGCTGGCTTTTGGAAAGGTTGAGCAATTTCAGGCTTCGTTCAAGCCTGAAGCCAGAATCCAGGTGTTCTGTCACAGCTCATTCATGGGCAGGATCAGCCCCTCAGGGGAAGCTGCAGCACCTGATTCTGTTCTTCCAAAGCAACAGTCTAATGATTAACACCCTCAGCCGATAAGTGGGAGGCTGAAAGCTGAATTATTTCTTCTGCTGGCAGAAATGAAAAGACCTGTTTCTCCCCCAGAAGATTATACATTCAAACACTTGTTTTTAAACAGAGGCATAAATGCAGTTGTAGCCCAATAGTTTGAGAGTTTGCCAGGCTGGGCTTCAGTCTGTGTCAATTTTACATAAAACCATTGCTGTTTGATGCCCTTTCTGATCCAGCAAGTGTAACTTTATTTTTTTGCACAGTGGCAAGTCTGTAAAAGAAAAGAAGGGTGCTGTGCCCACATAACAGCCTGTACTGTGAGATTTAGGGCATTTTTCAAAGAAGAAAGATTTGCAGATTTGAAAGACCTGAGGCTACGGTGAGAAGAGCTTCTCCATGGCCGCTGTACTGTCACAAGGGGGTTGGTGTTACCCTGTAAGCCCTTTGCTGAACAGAAAAATGAGAATCCCACTCAAAAATCAGAAAGGATGTATGTTTCCCCTCCTCTTTCCTGTCTCCACCACTCACCTCCCTCATCTCGGGACAAGAGTTTCCCAGTAGGCACAGAACTACAGGAGGTGTTTGAATTAAGGCTTCTGGGGCTGGGATTTGCCACCCACCCCTGTTCTCAGCCATGCTGAGTAATGAGCCGTAGGCAGCTGCATGCCAAATGTGTTGACTCTGGGCAATTCCCTGCTTAATGCACCAGCTTTTTGGGGCCATCAGCTTTTCTTTGCCTCAGCCCTTATCTAGAAGGATAGCATAGCTGTGAGCTGGTTGTATAAGAGGAAAGTGTCCTCAGGAAGGAGATGTTATGGGGTCCATTAGTAAGCCCCTTTTTGCAATCTTTCTTATATATTGGAGGCAGCAAGGATGCTGGATTTTGCTCGTCTCCCTCGCTACCTGACTTCTAGGTGTTTAAGTCCTTTGCTGGGTCTCTTCGTTCAATGCTCCTCTCACGAGGAACTGGGGAGCAGCAGGACCAACCTGTGGTGCTCTCAGGCTGCTCCCACAGTGCCTGTTACAGGAGGGTCCATGTTTCCCCTGGGAGCCCGCGGGTCGGTGCGATGCAAGCGGCATGCTGCGGTCATTAACAGCGCGCGGATACGAAGAGGAAAAGGTCCTTTCTAGTTGCGAAGAAGCAGGTTTGGCTGAGGTTCTGCTAAGGCCGTTCCCACAGCTGAACTGAAAAGCAAATGCAAATGTTTCAGAGTTGCCCTGAGCAAATTTCACCGAGTTCACGCAGGGCCAGCAGGACGGCTGCTCGCGGGAGCCTTCCTCCTCCGCTCCCTCCCAGCCCTGTCTCTGCTGCTCCTTTTGCTCTGGTGCAGGGCAGGGAGGCACCCAGCGCCTGCCTTTCCCCCCGACCTGCTGGAAATGTCCCCCTCCATGCGAGCCGGTGAAAGGTAAGCGAAAGTGTGGACAAAAGCTTGAGCCTTTTCTTTCGCACGTAGGGATGTTTGTAATTATTAATCTCACAACAGCAGAGGTAAATATGATAACTGCATGAGTCAGGCTGTGCCTCAAAGGTCATTCTCGGTTCCTAGCCTAAGCCAAAGGGGAAGAAGGAAAAAAGCCTGTTATATTCATGTTCTCATTTCTCTCTGAGGTGACTCACCCTACCAGTTAAACGCTATAAAATGACAAACATTGGTAAATAAGATAATATTAATGATACTGATGACTCAACTGAAATAAGCACACATCAGTCACTGCTCAGCAGCCTGAAAGAACCTTATGAGAAGAAAAAACCTGCTCAAATCAAAGACAAGATGATTGCAAATCTGCTATTAATAAATATTTTTCTATGACAAAGCATTCCACGCAGTATTTATATTTCATTATGCACAACACAAACCAAGCAACTGGAAACATTACTCATACCAATTGTGGAAAAAAACTGTGAGAACTCTTTCTCATTTCTATTTGGGCAGTGTAATTGCCTCTTATACAAAGCAACAAGCTTACATTCATGTAAAACCCTTTCGTCCTCTTCCTGGGATGGCCAGGCTGCATTCCCAGATTTGCACCTTTTTTCTAACACCAGCGCTGAGACATAGCCTGAGAGACTGGCAAGCAGATAGTCCCCAGCTCCCTAATTCAGCAAGACACTGCACTGCACATCTGGTTTGGACATATATTCCCAGTGCATGGAGACAAGCCCACAGCAGCTATAGTTTGACAGAAAGGTTCTTCAGCTCCAGAGGAAAGACTCAAGGCTATCAGCCCTAGGAAGCCCCCAGTTTCAGTGCAGAGCTGCCACCATGGGCTTTGATGGCACTGCTCTTACAGAAATCCCCCAAGGAAAGAGCACGAGGAACGGAGGCATGACACAACGGCAATGCTGCAGCCACCAGCATGTTCTCAGGACATGCTCACACACATGCTTGTGACCTCCTCTCTCCCAGCCATGGATGAACACATGCTGTTCTTTCTACATGTGCTTTCCCTCCTGTACTTTCCTTTTTCCTAGATTGATGCCTGTGTCTTTCATCTGACTGCATTCTTGTCCCTCACTAGTGTCTGCATCTATCTGGGAGAGTCCAAATCAAAACCACTGAGCCAAAATGAAGCCTAGATATTACAGGAATCAATGCGTGGGCTCTCACACAGGAGGTAGACCTTTTTTTCTGCTCCTGCAACCACCTCTTCTTGTGATAAAGTCTGGAGATGTAAATCCTGCCTCCCAATATGCAGCTCCCACTGAAGTCACCAGCAGGTGTTTGCAGACAGAGGGTAGAATTTGCACGTAGGGAAGGATCATTTGCAGTTTGATTTTCAGAGCAGTTAAGCCTGATCTGTTGGAGAGATGTATGTGAGTCATCTCACACTTACTTTCCTCCCCTTGTAAAGAGTGAACAAACTTCAGTCTAGTAACCACATATCTGTTCTGCACCATCTTTATGTCTTCCCCAAATAATTTGCAGTCAGCGTACAGGGGGAGAAAAGTTGCACGAAAACAGGAGCAATTTTAGGCCTGATCTTGCAGAAGTAGTGGACTCCACTTCCTGATATCATACCCCAGAGTGCTTTCATTTACCAAGATATAAATATCAAGAAAGTCTAATGTCCTTGGGTGTAAATCAGAAGTAACTCAGATGAAGGCACTAGAGTATTATTTGTTATTACTTGTGGTATGTGCCATATATCACATAAACCACAAAATTCAGGCCAAACTCCGTTCTCATCTAATGTGGTATAAATCCAGAGGAACTCAGCTCAGCACACCCGCATCTGTCCAGGGCTACTTTTGTCCAGCTATATTTGTGATTTAGCAGCTGCAGCAAAAACGTCACCAAGCTGTAAAGGCTCTGAGGACAATGAACAGTGCTGCAGGTAACCTTGAGGCTGGACATCTGCATCAGGCACCTGGCTCAGGCACGAGCTCTCTTCTCTAATTCCCTTGATCCCAAATCAGCTCTGCCTCTTGGAAACACAGGTTACTGCTTTCCTCCCAGCTTCTCTCATTTATCAATGCTTGATTGCAGGGACAGCCCCCTAATAGGTGTTTAAATAAATATCTGACTGGGTTGAAAAATGTGCTGTTACGTGTGCTTTTATACAACACATCTAAGGTAATCTTTGCATGGTGTAACTGTGGCGTTAAAAATGTCAGTCTCCTTCTTTTGCTTGGCATTAATTGGCCTGCTCTATAGGGTGCTTAAGCAAGAGGACTTTCAGGAGGTATTTTTGGCTGTGACCTAGCAGTAAAACTTTCCTTTGGAACTTCTAAATGCTTCCTCAGGCAATCAAAATAATTTCAATAGCTCTGCCCCCCCTCAAGTTCATATGAAAACAATTAGGTTCTGAGAAAGCATCTACACGACTGAGCTGAAAATACAGAGCAATGAGGAAATATCTCCTCCAACTGCTGCAAATTTCACGTAAAACTAACAGAGAGCACAATCCCAAATACAGCTTTCCCCCCTTAAAGTTAATTTCTTCAAGTTAAGCTGCAGGATCTAGGATTTTGACATTATCTCATTTATCTGCTTTGATTAAATGATTCTTAATAAAAAATCTGGGTTTATGAATACTCTGAATTTCATAGCCAATCATTAATGGATACTAACAGACAACAGAGTTACAGACAATAATCAAAGTGCAGGCAGATGATTAAGATGCCTGTCCCAGATGAAGCATTATTTTAATGTTGTGTTGTAGGTTTGGTTTTGTTTGTTTGTTTGTTTGTTTGTTTGTTTTTTACCTCTTTTCATTTGGAACCACATAAGAATTTGCAAAATGAAGAATGAAATACAGATAAAATAAGCCAATTCCGGTGCTTTGTCATACTGGGTTGGTACAAATGTTACAAGGCACAAAGGCAGACGCTGGACTAGCTGCACATGCTATACTGTGAAACAAGTATGTTCAGCTAAAGAGCTGCTGCCACCACTCCTCCCTGGCCTCCATCTGGCCTCAGCCCCTGGTCTCCATCTCACCTGTTCTGATGTGACTCTAAGGAGCCCTCTCCATCTCAGTAGCTCTTACTGAAGAGGAAAGAATCATCTCAGTTGCAGCAGCCCAAACCTAAAATAACTCCTTGTGATCTCCATTGATAGATTTAAAATACTTTCTCTAAGGCTGGAAGTGAGCCTGCAAAGCGATGCAGGGGAGCAGATGGCATCATACCTAAGGTTCATCTGCTACCCTCTGAAATAAGGGCACTTCCTCACTGAAAAACTCAGCACTCCGTCTTGCAGTGGGTTTATTTTGGGGAAGAGATGTAGGGAACCACTTATCTCCTTGAGAAAGGAATCTGGGGCATTACCAAAAGAATAGAGCTGTCCCAAGGCACACTGGAATTTTGCCTGAATGGCTCTTCTCCTTGGAAGGAGCTGTATGGACATCTCATGGCTGCTACTCTAATTTGTTAAGCAAACTTGGCTGCATAGCAGAGCTGGTCAGGACGTTTTCCACAAAGTGAGATTTCAAAACTGAAACGTTCTTGTCAAGACATCAGGTTTTGA
The DNA here is from genome assembly GCA_013399115.1 of Anseranas semipalmata. Classification (NCBI taxonomy): domain Eukaryota; kingdom Metazoa; phylum Chordata; class Aves; order Anseriformes; family Anseranatidae; genus Anseranas; species Anseranas semipalmata. The sequence goes on from VXAA01003101.1 coordinate 218,576, forward strand.
GAAAGCTTTCTTGCAAGAGAGTCGTGTAATTTACATCCTGGTGGTTAGGACAGTGGCCAGGAGATGAAACAGCCAGGTGAAACTCCTCTCCCTGCATAGTTGAGAAAGAACTGCAATGAAATCTTTTGACCAGGAAGACAGCTGGGGCTTAAACAAGAGTCTCTCACAGTCCACGCACCCAGTGCCTTAAAGATAGGGAACAAAAAACAGTCTGAAACCTTGAAAATTACTGCAAAACAGAGTAGTTGTCTTCTAAGTCAATCCTCCTGCATATGCAGCAGGCCTGAGTAAAGTGGTTTCATGCAGGCAACAGTAATTGAAAACAGTCATTGAAGTGGTAAACAAAACCAGAACGCTAAATATTAATGTGCAGTAAGTGTCCATGTAGGTTTTCCTTCAATATTAAGGATTTAAACCCCACAGTGTATTTGCAATAACCCATTCTTGTTTTAAAAACATTTTGTTCCAGATAGCTCAAAACCCCGGTCCCTCTTGGCAATGAGAACAATAGTTTTCTAGTGGAAGTGAAGGATAACTTGTTCTAAGGCAAAAAAAATTCTATAAAGTTCAACCAAGTGGCTCACAGGCAAATGGACTCTGTTGCAAGAATAGTGGGTCAGGACCTCAGTTTTTGCTTCTCCGAAAAAGAGCACCTCCAACAACACAGAGCCCCATAGCAACATGCTCAGGCATTGACTCTGCACTGAGTCAGAAGGAAGAATGCCATTTAATGACTCACCAGCACCACTTATGCTGCATTGTATAGTGCTAAATAATCTAATCTGTCTATCTACTCAAGAGCCTTTAAAGAGTGCTAGTATGCAATGTAAAGAGTTTTCACTGGCATACATGAAAGGCATTAAGGACTGGATCCTACCCAATGGAAAGCTGCCATCATTTCCATCGGGATTTGGACCAGAGCTTATATGGAATGCATAGTGTATAGTGTTTGGGAAAGCTCTTGGGGAGGGGAAAAAAAAAAAAAAAAAAAAAAAAAAGAGGTTCTTAAAATCAAAAGGCAATAGCTATGGTTATCAAAGACGGTGGTTTCTGGACAAAGTTCTGTTCTCAGGTATTCTGCACTATCTGTGCATGCAGATCTCCCTTTGATGTCGATGAGAAAGCTGCTCACCAGGGGAGCACCACACTGACAGCGGAGGCTGGCTGTGCAGAGCACGGGGAGCGGGGCAGGCAGTCCTGCAGGTACGGGACGGTCGTGGAGCTTCCTAGAACTTTCCTGTAGGTGGCAGTGCTAAATTTTTTAACAAAAGTGGATTTCGTGAACTCTGACTAAAGTTCTCAGTTATTTAGTAATCTTATCTGAATGGAAAAGCTAAACCATGCAAGTCATTTCCCTGTCACAGCAGCATGCCTCGCACAGACACAAAGGAGTCCATGCCTGATCCTGCATTCAGTGAAAGTCTAGGGAAAAAAGAAATGTAAGGTCATGACTTGTATTCAAGTCATTAACTGAATGCTTTCCTACTAGGAATTCAGACCAGACAGAGAACTCTGGGTCTGATTTCCTCTCAGGATTACAATTGTAGGATATCTCTACCGTCTCGGTTACACAGTGATACACGGATATGTCAGAGCTGTTCCTTACCCTGGTATAAAACGTGCTTTCAGCTCACAGCCCTTGTTAAATAGCCATGCTGCCTACTGTTGGCTTCTGCTAGCAATTTCAGTGCCTCACAAACATTGCTGTGAGAATACCACAGGACCCAAGGTGCACTTCTTGAGGCAGAAGAGTTATTTGTCCTTTCCGAGGACATCCATCCTGGTGTTTGCAGAAAACCAGGATAGGCAGTCGTGGATGGAAAACCCAAAGAGGCAGCAGATGAAAAGGATTGTCTGGAGGGCAAAGGAAGGATCCCCCTGGGGACTGCTCAGCCCTCTTCAGCCCAGGGCATCCCTTCTCAAGAGCCACACAACAGAACCACAGTGCATCTGCACATAGCAGGTGTTAATGTGGGTGCAAAAACCTCCCTTCAAAACCAAACTGTCAGAGCCAAAGCCAAGGTGTCAGTGGGCTGCTTCACCATGGGCTGAAAATTCAAGCATGTATTAAAATGTCAGCAACATAGGCTGGTTTTCCTGCTGACCCTATCTGCCTAACATCTGATATGTAAAGGTCAATACATTATTATTCCGATAAGAGATTCATAAGCTTTCTGAGTTCTGAAAAACTCTTTGTTTCAAGAGCACCATGTGGCAGGAAGTCCCACGTGTCAGACACTGTTACGAAAACATCCTCCTCTTGCACCAATTACGGATCTATCGCCCTCAGTTTCGCTGGTTCCTTTTGTTGTCAGATATCGGGAACAGTAACTAGCGGGGACACACAAGCTTTTGGAACATCCTTCCCAGAAAACATTGTCCCTGCCCAGGCTGTCAGTACAGAGAAACTTCAGGTTTCCCTCCAGATTTGCTGCTTTCCTTACAATGGGAAGGGAAGGCAGGCAGGACTCTGGGCATGCTGTAATTAAAGCTTCTCTGGTGGCCACATTCAAAGCAACATGGATATAATCCAGGTATAAGCCAGAGAGAAGCTTGTATTATGACTGCTCGCTTTCTACCTCTTTTTTAATAAACGGAGGATCTCTCAAGCCAGCTCCTCCTGCCAGCACTGAAGGGAGATGGCAAAAAAAAAATTCCCTCTCATCCTTTATCACAACTGCACTCGTTTGACAGGCACTCAACCCAAGGACGCTGCTTGCCTTCCAAGGTGAAAGCTCTCAAAAAATTGATGCTCATGTATCTTGTAAACTCCCAGTTTTTAATACCATCGTGGGATTCAAGTATCTGGAGAAGAGATTTGACTTACGAGGCATGGCAGCACTAGCAGCTCAAAAGTTCATTCATCCTCAAGAGCATATATATCAGCTGAAATGAGTTTCAAAGGACCATTCACTTGAACTGATTTACAGGTACACCAGCAGACACAGAGACACTTCATTCAATGACATAATTTTACTAGGCCAGGAGCATTTTTGCTATTGCAGCCAAGATCAGGATATTTTTATTTGGTGTGTCAGAAGGGAAGCTTTGCTTTGCATGTATCTAGCCTCAGGAACAGAGTTTCCTGACGGCATTGCCAAGAGCACATCATTTTTGCAACAGAGGTGACAGCAGGAGAATGATGTGTTTCACCGGTCTCGACTGGAGTTCATAAATGCTTTTGCAGCCACCAAGCAGAGGACCCAAGCCAAGTGTCCGGTGCAGGTGTGACATGCCTTCCAGCACCAGGGCAGACCGGCCCCATGCTGACTCTGAGAAGACAAAGGTGCCCACAAGGCTGCATGCACTGCCATCACAGGGGACACTTTGGCAGAGACTCCGGAGAAGGTGTAAAAGTACTTTATTTGGGTATGACACTTTTTTCCACAGCCCTGGGGATCACAAACCACATGCAGGCCGTGGAAGTGCTGTCCAGCCGGATTGCTGCCCGGCAAATCCCAGTCCTAAGGCAGCAGTGTGATTGGTGCCCGTGCGGAGCAAGGCCTGCTGGTGACGTGATGGGAGAGAGTTCGTTGAGGGAAAGGGTGAATTGCATAATATTCTCCACCCCCTCAGCACAGCCGGTACTCAATGGGGAAAAATGAGGTGGCACGGTTTTATTTTTCTTACGTGACTTTTTTTCCCTCCGTTAGAAAGGGGAACTTTGCAGCCCCAGCATTTTCACCTCCAAACTGAGCCTGTGGAACAAACTTCTAGCTGCTGACTCAGACAAACACCCAGTGCTTTCAACGGGAGTTCTGCCCAAGCTATGACTGCAGGATTTGGTCACTGCAACATATGAAGTAGGGATTTGAAAAAGTAGTTTTAACTCACAGGCTGCCTTCTCCCCTGTTCCTGGAAAAGGTTGCCAAAGCCCATGCTGTTCTGATGCTTCCTCAAAACTTTTCCGTTAAGTCTATCTACTTTTCTGCCTATCCCAAGGGTAGTGGGGAAATAAAGAGAGAATTCTGAATGTTTAATTTTATTCCTCATTTAAATTTCTCAGCGTGAGAGGAGAAGGGGGCATAAAGTTCTTAAAGCATCACTAGATAGGGACCATTTTTATGGGCCTCTTCTGTAACATTAAGCATTTTGTTAAAGTTTAACTAGTAGTAGCTATGGGTCAAATCGTTGGCCCTGTGAAGGATCCCATTCCCCACCATCACGTTAAACTTGTGTTAAGCAAAATGCCTTTGTGCCATAAATATTCTAACAGCAGGCAGACACGTAGGCAAACTCGCTCCTAGATGCACTAGGCTCAGCCTGACCCAGCTGATTACAGAAATGCTTCACCCTGGAGCAGGGGGAAGATGAAAGAATGATTTTTGCTCCAGTTTGCCTCAGATGTTTCAGCGTTGGGGTTGCTGTACAGCAAGACACACTCGGGTACTTGGATGGCAGACAGCCACAGCCCTCATCAGTAACACTGAGGTGAAAATTATCGCACTATAATTCAAGCCCTGTCATGCCTCATTGCTTAATTATACAGTTCTGATTACAACGGAATCATTTTTCTATAGTATGTCCCAAGCTGACATCACTTTGATTAACAACTCATTTATCTGATTACATAGTAACTCAATAACATTTTGAATTGGAAGGAAACCAGGAAGCCCTTTCATGCCCATTCAGCTTCCTAGCTAGCATGCATATAAGTACCCTGTAATTTCATCTCCTTTATTTATAACAAGAACAATGCTTTAATGACCTGGAGAATGGAACAAGCAGTAAGGTACAGAGATTTGAAGATAATAAAAAACCTAAGAGCCATGAGAGAAGGAGATAGACTCTACAGGGATCTGTTGCAGTCCTGCAGCTGGTGCCATCTTCGAGCTTATGTTCCTAATCATTTATTACAGAAGGGCTCAGAGGCCCCAGCTATGTCGTAGTGCTATTATGTTCAGCTCTGAGCAGGCCTCTAATTGAGGAGAGTCTGTTTCAAAGAACTCACAGTCTTAGGCTTTGATTCAGCAAAGAACTGAGGCATTAAGTCTCTGACTTTCGTCTTCATTATCATACCTCCTCTTGCAACACCGACTCTTTCTTTTATGACTCTCAATGTTTCCCATAATATGTTGTAGTTCACATCTTCAAAGTGCTATAAAATATAAGTAAATTAAGCTTTAAAACTACCCCAGTGAGATCAGCAGACAGTTGTTTCAGAGACAGAAACTGAGTCATAGAAATATGAAGTGACTTACCCAGAGACCCATGGTAAATCGTTGATAGCAAGTCAGAGAACTTCTAGTTCCTAAATGTCTGCTAGCCCACCACACCTTGCTATTTGTTCTTGATTCACCCATTTGCCATTAGGTAATTTCTTACTTGTGCAGTGGGAAGAGAAGATCTCTGTTAATGACCACATGGCCTTACCCACAATGGGATCCAAGGGAGAGAACTATGAGACATAGCAATTGTGTTTCAGCAGACAGGTTGCCCATCAGAAACAGCTGGTTGCAATCAGTATTGCACAAAGGTGTACTCATTCCATCAAAATACCCAGTGGGACTCAAGGCAGCTGGCATGCTCATTGCTTGGTTCATCCTGCTACTCAACTTGAGCAGAGCTCCAGGGAGCAGGTATGCCCATGGTGGTGGCTGCCATCCACTTGCGACCCTGCAGGCTTTCCATTGCCCCTTCTCTCAAGCAACCTCCCATTGAAGCCAAGGCATCAGCACCAGAATTGTTTAAACAATTAGGAATCATATATTCCAAAACTGTTTTTTAAATGAGATCTATGACTTTTTTATGTGGCAAAGGTGATTTTTCATTCCAGCTTGGTAAGAGCTTTGATAACAAAATCATGTTTTTCTATTATCACCTCAACAGTTTTAGCTAATTAAAATAGCATTTCAGCTTGTAACATCCTCAGGAAAGGGGCTTGTCTGCCTTATATGTAAGGTGATGTTAACATCTGCCTGGTATATTGTTCGTTGTCAGCTCATGGTTACTACTTCTCTGACCCCTGAAATAACAGCTCTATTGAATTTCCAAGGCTTTTTCAAAGCCAGCAAGTGGTGTACACATTCTTGTCTACTCTGCATATAAATAGGGTGGGGGGATTTCATTAGTTTGTATCTGCAGGTTGCTCTGAGTCTCCAATCTACAGCTATATTCACTAAACCTCAAGTCAAGACCTTCACTGTGTCACGTGCTGCACGTGAAATAAACCATTTGCTGCCAAAGTTCACAACCTGCATGACAGATCTGATGCAGCAGGTGTGGCTGTCATGTCAAGAACTATCTTGGGAGTTCTCCAGTTGTTTCCCATTCCAATGTCTGTTTATTGACCTTCCTGCAGTTAATCTGTGAATACTTCCCATTTTCTCTTCTTGACTGCACAGGCATGGTATGCAGCCTTCTGCAAAGGAAAGATAATGTTCATCATGTGGACACTCCACTTGTCTGGAAATATTTCCTCAAATGCCAGTGGAAATGAAATGTTATGTCTACATCTGTGGCAGACTGCAGCTGAATTGAACAAAAAATGGCAGCTGCATGAAGCCTACAACAGCCTTTAATAAATTTAGAGGGGCAGCAGAAGGAAAATCAGCAGCATTTTACCATCAGTAGTTTGAGAGTGCATGCTGAAACGCGAAAACCAGGACTTGATTAATTTTATTAACAAGTGGCAGGAAGAATCCACAAGAACAATTCCTAACCTGCTTCAAAGACAAGAACAGATTCCTGCCGTACAGTCCATTGCAGTAACAGTTATTTAGCTATCTCCACCACACAAAGCCATCTGGCTTTGGTTTTTATCCACAGGCCAGCACTCATTATATGAAAGGCTGGCGAATGTCTCTGGTCAAGACAGATCCAGCTCCAAGCAACTCTGGACAGATTGGGAGTGTGGAGTGAGAGCCATCATTACAGATTTTGGGGTCCACAGGACATGGGACAAACCCAAACCAGTCACCCATGAAAAGCCCACCCAAACTCAAGCAAATGTGCAGTATCCTGAAGAGCTGAAGCCACTGCGTTTGCTCTAGATGTGCTCTGCTTTCTAATGGGAAATAAAATACAAATCGTGGCGAAAACATGATTGTGAAAACTGATTGCAGGACCCGTCCTGCTTCACTTCTAGCCCAAGGCATCGATGCTAGGGGAAGACAGCTATAAACAAACTGCACATAATTATTCAATTATTACAGTACATGCCTTCTGCGTGGGTGGGAATTCTTCTCTTCTATCTCTAGCATGTTTCCCTGCATAGCTTCCTCCACCCCCCGTCATCTGTTCAATTAAGTAATGCAACCAAAGGACGTTACCTCAATGTATTAATAGTGGATACCAAAGCAATAGCAGACAATGTTCGAGGAACTTTTAGACAGGTGTGTATTCGTCTGATTAAAAATAATAATAACACTCCCACAACCTCCAGGTTCTTTACTGCTTTTCTTTGCCTTTCCAGCTTTACCAGGTGTAAGTTATTTGCATTTTATTATTATTTTTTAAAGAGTAATAATTAGGGAGGGTGTGAACACAGAAGCACACTGCATCTGGCTACAACCTTTGCCAAACTTCGAGTCTTCTTTGCATTCCAAGGTTAGGATCAGGGAATTAAGAACTCTTGTAATGTGGTGCTGTGGAAATATGTATTTCTCAACCAAGGCCTGATTCTTTACTCATTCATATGGATGTAAATCAGGAGTAACTGCATCAAATCAGCTGAATACTACAGAGTTAGGATTGTAAGAAGCAGAAACTTTCCGGCTCTCTTTTTCCAAAAAGAAAAAATAATAAAATAAAAAGGAGGGGGGTAGAATGAGAGCTTTCTTGTGGACAGTTTGCATTTGCATATTTATTCCCACAGGTGTACAGTTTTCTTTGTGTGGTTAAGGAAAAGGTATATTAATTGGACATTAAATGGTGACCAGCAATCTCCCTAGAATACCCTAGTGCTTCCATCAGCAGAAACGCTTGGGTAATCAAACACAAGTTTGATAGGTCTTATTCTTTCAGTTGAAAAATGGGTTGGGCTAACTCTTTGCTCGAAAAATGTTTCCAGCAGCTCCATGACCCCAGCCTCAGTGGGCCAGGTTAGAGCAGACATCACCAGGTTGTCTCTCAGGAGGACCATTACTGTGTACAGTAAATCTTAATCAGTGAGAAGTCCTAAATGATACCTAGATCAGAGGTGTTTCTGTATGTTTTGTTGCAGAGGTTGTGCTCTTCTTACTCCGTTTTGACTAACATCACACCTACTGTGAGAGGGGCTTCACCCCAAAGGTACCGCCTGCACTATATTTGCCAACCTCTAGTGTATCTCAGCAGTTTGACATTTATTCTATATTTATTGACTCATTAGAGACACTGCCTGGTTTCTAAGCTCTTGAATTCACACAGGACCATAAACTGATGTTATTCTACAACAGCAGGGATGTGAGGCAACACCTTGGCTAGAACATCACTCCACTTTTCAGAACTGTTCACCTATAGGGTAAGTTGGTCACTAACCTCTTCAAAGACTGCATTCCTCTACCAGCTCCCTTCCTATTACACCCTACATTTTATTAATAACTCCTTATGGAGTATAATCACTTCTTCAGCTCAATTTCACTTTACACGGACTGTTCAACTTGCCATTGTCCTGGACCAGGTGTTACCATTTACAGCCGAGTGCTGCAGAGGTAGGATATTTTGCTGTCACAAGCAAATGATGGTCCATCCTTTCTGCACTATCATAATAAATTGTACAAAGCAGAAGGCAATGGAAAGAAAATTGTCTGCCTGTGCCCCTGAAGGACAACTGCATGCGGTATATTTCTATACACACAAGTCAGCTTTCTTGCCCTAAAAGGAAGAAAACAGTGCTCATGCATTTTCCTGATCCCTCAATATCTCTGCAGTCAGAAGTTTTTGCCCATAAACATATATTACACTTCTGAAGTAAACAAAAAGTTCAGGAAACTTCTTATTTATCCAGCCCAGCATATTTCTGTTCTGTGAAAAGGAATAGATCTCAATACAGAGAGACAGTTGTCCTCCCATGTGCAGAGCTACTTTTCTCCATTACAAGAGCATTGTGTTATAATTAGCCAGCCAGTCTTTGAAATACATTTTTAGCTTTTAGCTAATGTTGTAGAAAAAAAAAAATCTAAAATTAAATTAAAAAATAATTCTTTTAAATTTCAGAGAAGGGAATTATTTATGTTCAGATTATGACATTAACATTCTTTCCCTCAGAGTTTGCTAGTACCAAAGGAGATCTGTATTTATGATTTGCAAAGTGAACTAAAACAGTGGCAAGACTGGACAAGGAGGGTGTGACTCAAAAAGACCTACTTTCAGTAGAGCTTAAGCATCTTACTATCGCTAAGATCTTCAAAATCCCTGCTCGGCTGACATCTAGAGCTGCAGGCAACCAAGTTCATGCCAGAAGCAACCTCTTGCTTCTGACAATATCAAACCATTTGATAGCATCTTAGCTAATGCCCAAATCCTGTCTGGGCAGGATTGAACCTAGATATTCTCCTACTTGTCTCCATGGTCCCAAACCAATAGGCATATTCTAGGCTTATTCTATACATTCTCAGCTGTATATGGTTTCATGGCCAGGCCTCACAGAAGACCACTGCTGAGAAGTCTGTTTTATGTTTATCCTCATCCCAATTTAAGCTTTACCAAGATGATTCCCCTAGAATGGGGAGAATCTAGGTTCATTCCTTTTTCCAGCAACTCGGGAGGTGGAAGAATCAGAAAATACGTGTCTGGATTCCCAAGTGACAGGCCTAGCTCTGAATATCGGGGTACCAGTGAGAAGATGTGTCCCTTTCCACAGTGGAAAGGATTGTGCTGGCATGTCTTAACAACAGTAAGATCATCATCACTTACCATCTGTATCAGGACTGTCCTGGAGAAAGATAACCCATTTAAGGGGTCTAGCTGTTGAGTTTTCCTACCAGGGAAATCAGAGCTCCCTGCTCATCTTGAGGGTTTCTTTAAATCCTGTGCTAGAGGTTTAACGCTCCCCAGGCTTTGCATGGGAAGGAAGTCTGAGTGCTTAACGCAGGGCTAGGGATGCCACGAGACAGCAGGGTGCCTGAAAGTTGGGCAATACAGCGTCCACGATCACATAAGGAGTTAGCCCAAAGGCCCTCAGAGGTATTTCACAGAGAAATGAAACAGAGTCTCTGATCATTGCAACACTTGCCATCAGAAACTGCAAAGTCAGCTGATTTTCAGCCCAAATTGCTGGTGAACACAAGCATTGGCATCTTGTGCTTTCTCCTGACTGACACATGCTTTGAAACTGTAACATTCTCAAAACTAGGCTGAAAATTTTGTAAATGCTTTATTTTTCCCTTACCATTAAATAAAGTACTTTGCTTGTTAGAGAAAATTCTCTCACAAGAACAGCTGTCAATAGGGTTAGTGAAACACATAAGTGCTTTTTTCCTTATTTGACAGACTATTCCACACTACCCTTTCCAGCCTACCAGCTGATAGGAGAACTTGGGAGTGGCCTGGTCCAGTATGCCAGTATGCTCGGTCCTGGTCCTGGCTCCGACACTGACTTATTGCGTGACCTTTTTCTCCATGGGACCCCATTTTCCTTCCCCAGTTCTGTCATCTCTTGCTCTTTCTAGACTGAATTCTTCAAGACAAAGACTGCTTCTTGTTAGCATGACCTCTTTTGCTTAGTACAGAAGAAGCCTGATACAAACAAGAGAGTTTTAATGCTTAAATGATGCAACTGTCCACCTAGGGAAATTTAAAATAGCCAGCTATTAATGATAGACTAAAATATGATCCTCAGGCTGAAACTTCCTTCAGCTTTGGACACTGGAAATCATTCCTACCGTTTTGTTTATATGTCTTGATTCTCCAGTGCAGCTGGATGAATGCAGCTGGCAGTAGGTGGATTTCAAGAAGTAGGCCTGTATACTGCCAAGACAGATGATTCTGTGAAGTCCTCATCATTCCATTTACATGAGATGCTAAGAAAAGTAGAGAAGTTAAAAAGCATCTTTTAGCACTCACTGGACTGCAAGAGAGGCTTCCTGGGTGCATGGGAAGTCTGCACTGTCTCAACCTTGAATACACTTTCTGTTAGAATTGAATTGCACAAGGTCAGATTTCCTCAGAAAACAGCAGTTTGTTACTGTGGGCTGCAATAAGTTACTACAACCCTGAGAAACATTCCAGATAAGCAAAATCCTCAGAATTCATTACAGCATCTTTGCTTTCAGCATATGTGACAAAGCTGACCACCCTGCTACATCTGTGAGTTAAGTTTCCATGACAGGCAGCTAGCCCTCATGGGTGGGATTCCTTTGCCTTCACTTCACCACCCAGAAGTTAAACACCAAGGACTTCTCTAATCACTTAAGGCTCACTGTATGGGCAGTTAGAAACAATTTCACCTCATCGTGAGTCTTTTCTCATTCTGGTGCTTGTGCTTATACCACTTAACCCAAGTGCTTTCACACAGGGCCATCAGTCTGAATACACCGAGGTGTCTGCCTTCATACACAGTGTGACTGATGCTGTCAAGAACTAATCTTTAATGGGAGATTCAGATTACTAATGGACACAATTTTTAAATGATAACAGTATTCCTGAAGGGTACACACACACACACAGATACACAGTTCCCTTCATTTGTCTGCTTCAGGAGTAGCTATACTGCAATGCGATAAACACAACTGAAGAAAAAGGATAAAATTTTAGGCAGAACCTAGATTTTTGTGACCAATAAGCAGGGAGCAGGGCAGTGATAAGGCAGACAATTGCTTTGTCAATCTAAGGATTCGGCAATTAACATGCTTTTCAACACTGATGGAGCTCTCTATTACAAGACCTGTCTGCTGCAACATAGATTGGTAGTGAAATATCACCTTCTTCTATTACTGGTAAGTCCTGATTTTTAAGCACACAGCAGAAGATTGGGAACATGCTGTGATTTTCAAGCATTCAAAACATATATATCCCCAAAAATGTTGGGATATACATCTGCTTGTGAGCACTGCTTGTGCCAACAAAATTCGAGCTGACATCTAAATTGAGATAAATATTAAAGTCTTTGTTATGTCAAATTTCTTAGCTATGTAGATGATACGCTACATGAAGTAATAAAATTAATCAAAGGGATGTTGATTTTTTCAATTGGGAAGGATAAATCTCACAATCCTGTAAGATTTTTTCCTCTGGTCAGCACAGTGGACTCTACTTTCAGTTTCACAGCAAAGTTCTTATCCAAGTAGAAGACGTGTTAAAAAAAAAAAAAAAAAAAAAAAGGACCTGTGTTTCTGAAGATGAATTAAATAGCAGGATTCACGTATGAACAGTAGAAAATAGGCATTTAATCCACCAAGTCTCTGTCTTTCCCCAAAAAAGTAACTTTCTCATCAAATATTTTCTGAAGAAATCTTCCTTGTGGCCTTCTACTCCAACTGAACTTTCTAGCCCAATTTCACCTGTTTCCCACAACCATTCCCAGTACACTTTCTTCTGGTTTCAGTTAAGGCAAAGTCCAAAGACAACCAGTCTGTTTTGTGAACTTGCTTTTTGTGGGCTTTACAGCAGGGATAGGGCACAGAGAGCTGGGCAGAGAGGCCACAGGAAATACAGAAAGGTAAGAAGCGTTTATATGAAGGACGTAGCCTGGAAACTGTGGAAGTATCTTGTTGATAGGAGAAAACATGCTGAAGATGAACGCTGCCTGTATTTACTGGGGAGAGAAACACCAGGCAAGAACAACCTCCTTGTTTTTTCTCTTACCATCAAGAGAATCAGTCCTGTTCACTGTAGGTATTAAGGAACTGAAAAATTGTCATGTATTGTTGAGCTCTGCTGTGTTTGCTTACTCAAAGGAGAAGAATTCCTTCAGCCGAAAGAATAACTAAGTTCAGTGGTATGGCCCGTTTCAAGAAGCCAGATGAGATCATCTGTCTGACCCTTCTGACCCTAAAAATTACAAAACATACCCTAACTTCCAGATACAACCATTAGAATCAGCATCTCTGAAAGTCAAGCCACTTGTCACATTTCAACATTTAGGCAACAACAATTAATATACAGTCCTTAGCTTCTTTGGGCCAAATTTCATTAATTATCAATTATTAATTCATTAATAATCAATTTCATTATAACCCCATTGAAAGTGTAGGGAGAGAACGTATCTCTGGCATTCCCACCTGGCTCTTTATCCCTCTATTAATCTCAGGATTTTTCAAGCTATAGCATGGTTTCCTGCTTTATAATTTTGTAACTGTCTGAAACTTCCAGACCACTACAAAGCTCAATGTTGGTTATTTGTAGGCATCAGAAGACATATTTTCATTTAGAACTTTTTGAATAATGTTTTCCTTCACTTAATATTTTCAAGATCCACATAGTTTTAAACTTGGGGTTTGGGGAAGGAGGCACCAGAAACTGCCCAGGATCTGTCGCTGGGCTGTATGTGCTGGCAGTGATCCTGCAAGGCATTTAAACACATGCTCAACTCAGCGCACAGGTATGTCTTCATTGACTTTGCTAGGACAGGTATGCCGGGTATGCAACATCTTACAGGACAAAGCTCTTCACACAGTAGTTCTCAAACACTTCCCTGTTAAAACGCAGTTTCTGACATTCTCATGACTCTGAATATTAAACCAAACAGTTTAGTGTCTGTTGAGTCAGGACGCCACTTGTAACCCACTCGGGGCATGACCTCTAGGCTGAGAAGAACTGTCCTAGAGCCCTGCAAGCACACGGTGAGTTTCTGTTGTGATTATATGTCAGTATGTGACCACTACACAAGGAAGGAAAGCCTCCCCTCTCTCATTATAGAGGCTGGTTTGGGCACTAGTCCAGTCCTGCCAAGCCCTTTATCTTCCCATGTAGTTAGTAATCAGTTCGTTTTTACCTCACCCATATTTACGCTGGTAGCTGAGCACCATCTCAATAAGGTGAGCAGCTCATTTTGTATTCCCTTTCCTAATTGGAGCCTTTAGGCATCAGATCATGTTTGTGCAAGACACTGTAAAACATTTCAAATAATTCAAGTTCTAGTTAATTCAGGTAGCAGAGAGCCTTGATATCATTTGCTGTGTCTAAGATGAATTGGTTGCTGCAACCCCGAAATGCTCCCCAGCATTTCAGATGAGTTTTCAATACCATTTTAGATCACTGGAACAGAATCTGAAGTACCTAGTACGGTTCCAGTTTCAATCTATGACTCTAAGCATGATCATAATACTAACTAAGATGTTAGGTGCTTTTCCATTTTTTTTTCATCCTTTGTCTCTTGTGTTACATTTACTAGCTCTTTGCAGAAAAGAAAGTCTTTCTGTTCAGTATTTATCAGCCTTTCATTGTGTTCACACAGCTTCTGCTCTGAAACTACCACTTCCCAGTCCCTGTAAAGGAAATGCTTATACCTTCTGTGAGTGAGGGAGCCAATAATCAGACATCCCATACTAGGAGGCTAATAGCAGGAAATTAACACAAAGGAAAATGTCATCTTAAATAACTATATAACTGTCAGATAGTGGTAGAGGAGGGCTGCTGGAACCAATAAAAAGCATTCTGCTTTCATGGAGAAAGATGCTTTAAAATTATAAATTAGTGCACAAAGGAAGTTTTTACCCTGCATTCATGAAACCAGCAGCTGGAAAAAGAAATCTTAACACTTTCAAACACATTCCATCCCCTATTTTTTCCATGTAAACAAGTATTGCCTTAAAAAAACAACACTGTGGGATTCATCCGCATAAGTGCCTACAGGCTGCAACCTCCCCAGTGCAGTCCTTGAGGCTCCCTCCACGCTGGGTGGTGAGACAGACTCTTCAAATGCAACTCAATCCCATCCTAAGCAAAGTGGGTTTTGTCACCTGATACTTTTTGCTTCCTCTTTAATTGAACATTGCCTTGTTCTTTTATAGCGCAAGAGGGTAAACAGGAACACCCCCCTGACTTTCTCTATCCCATTCATTAATTTGTATAGCTCTTAGTCATCTGCTCTCTAACAAAGTAGTCCTATTCTTTTCAGTTTCTTCCTGAGGGAAGTCTGTCCGTGCTTAATTATTTTTGTTGCCTGTTCTCAACCCCCCTGTGTTTCTGCTGTCTCCTTTGTCAGGGCAAACTGAAGTTGGTAGTCCTGATTGTAGGGCTGACAATTCACACTGACAATTCACACTATGCTAACTAGTTATGCAAGACATTCAAGTTAGGGGAAGAGAAACTCCACTTATCTTGTGTAACTAACCAAAACCATGTAAATTACTACTGAATATGCAACTAGGACTGCTTTGCTTCCTGCAGCGAAAAAAAAAAAAATAATGATGGGAGCTTCTGGTAGGCTTTTGTGTGTGTCCTGCTTCCAAGCCAAGAAGAGCCAGGGCTGTGGGAAGGAGCAGAGGAGTGTGCCTTATTCTCTAAGTCCCCTGCTTGTCCTGTCTCAGTGTCCTGGTTGTCACCTCATAGTCCTCAGGATTCAGCCCCTCCTTCCGCCCCCTGTAGCCTCCCCATCCCCACATCCCCTTGCCACCCAGCCTCCCACCCTCTGCACAAGAGCAGCCCCCCCCCACCCTCAGCAACCAACCCCAGAAAAGCCCCAGTCTCTTCTTCTGCCAGACATCCCTCTCTACTTGCACGTTCCCTCTGAAATCATCCCAATGGTTTGGGCACTCCAGCCCTGAACTCTCCCTCTACTCCTTCCTCTGATCCCTGGCCCCTGCTCAGAGAGGCTGGGGGGCTTGGACAGGCTGCTCGTCCATAGGAGGGTGCTGCAGCCCCTCCATCAGACTTTCCCCAGGGACAGCTTTAACTGGGGCTGACAGGGCTGGTTGCCATAATCAAGCACAAGCCTGGCCTGCTCTTCCAACATAAAAAAGTTTCATTTCTTCCTCTGACAGGCATAATTAGGACATCAGTCACACTTCTCAAATAATCACCCTCAATGGTACCTGAGAAGAGATAGAGGACGTCTGACGAAAAACAGCTGTTGAAGCCCTCAAAACTGGGTTTTGTTGTTTTGTTCCTTTTTTTTTCTTTTTTTTTTTTTTTGCATCCCTTTTCTAAAAGTAGCCATGAATTACTGTCTGACAGGATGGCAAATACGATGCTCCATCCTGCTGCTGAGACCAAATGCAGGCGGAAAGCACAAGCTGTTCACAAAAGATCATCAGCCCGTGAGTGACTTGTGGGGAAAAAATGCAAGTGATTTTCAGCAGCGAGGCAGTCTTGGGTGTTGGTTATTGGCAACCTCAGCAAGACGGCCATGGGAGGGGAGGCTTTCCCGTGAACCAGCAACAGGCTGGTATGTCCCACATAAGCTGGTTAAATAACACAGTATTGACTCTGCCCCTTGACTGGGCATCTTAGGTAAGAGTGAATTGTGAAATCCCCAACCCAGTATTACCATCTGACATTTGCTTTTGAAGAAGTTACCACAGAAACCTCAAAAGCAGGTTTCAACGATAAACATGTAGGGCTATGGCCCAGCACCGGCCCTGTGTGAAGAAGAACATTTCATCCCTCCCATGGCGTGGTGCTCCATGAGGCCCTTTACCCAAAGGCAGAAATGCCTCCTCCCCCCAGTAATCCCAGTGGGACACAGAGAGACCACAGACCCCCCAGCAGGTCTTTGTAGGGCACATTGGGAAGTCGGTCTGAGAAAAGAGCCAGTTAAATAGAGGTAGGCACCACTGCACAAGTTTGCAAACCCCAGCCCAGCTCTGGGTATCTGGCTGATGAATAGGGATGGCTGGGGATGGCTGTAGGGGTTCCCATCTTCGCCTCCGAGCCCTGCCCCTGCTTCAAGACACCTCAGCTGCTTGTGCGGCAGGAATTGAACCACTGCAAATTACAGCTGGGTGTATTAAAGACAGCCAAAGCCGGTGCCAATTTTTCTATTAATATTACTGGTGTGCAAACTGTGCTGGTTCAACAGCTGCCTCCAAAACAGCTGAGCCACCTTCGCAGCACGAATGAAAACTTCCGAGGGAGAGGTGGGGCAGACAGCCGGCAGCAGGAATCGCCGCAGCCATCTCCGGGTAAGTCATCCTTGCCCGTGAATCAGAGGCCTTACAGAGTGGATCCGAGGCGGGATGTAAAATATTACACATAGCTCTAATAGCTCTGGGTTTTTTTTTTTGAGCCTCATGATGTATGGCATTCCCCCATGGCACAGACTAAATCCATGACTGCATGCTTTCTAAGAAGCTTAGGAAGTGATTGTATAAAATTAGTATTAACTAGTTTCACTATTATTAAATGGAAAATTAAAGCTCTCAACACTAAGCTATTCAAGGTGGTTGCTATACAAATGCTCTGCAATGCCCTCATCAACAATAACCATCATTAAGGCTGCTCCTTAAAAGCTGGAGAAAAATGCATAATCTCTTGTATTACAATCCACTTTCCTAGAGCAGCCATGAATTTAAAAATCTATTAAGAATGGCGTGTACAGGAAGCAATTTCCTGCAAGATCACAGAACTGCTCAGCCATAAATAGAGCAAACCCTATCAGTTAAGTTGCAAAGGGTAATCAGACATATCCTGTCCTGGATTCAAAGCACCAATTTAGCTGTTTGGCTGACTTTGCTTCACTCTCTGTGTTATAGTTTGTGGTTCCAATGTACCAGGATACTTAAGGAAACCAAAAACCATGAAGGATGTTTCCTTTGCTCCACTTGTCATTCATCTTAAAAATCATGCATCTTATTGTCCCCTTTTCTCTTTTTTTTTTTTTTTTTTTTTGAGGTCCTTTAGCCAGACAAACAAACCCAAATTCCCTCTCCTGAGCCTGCTATGACAAACCAAAGGAAAAAGCTAATACCACTGCCAGCAGGGCAAAGTATTGTCACTGGAATAAGAGGCTGCAGCTGCTGCTGTGTCAAAGCCTCCAAGAGCTGTCCATATGCAAGATGAGATAAAGGAGGAAAAAGTACCCCAGGTTTGCACTGAGACAGCAAGCTGCCAGCAAGACCAGAGTGCTTCATCTGAATAGAGCACAGTGGAGAGGATCATCTTGCCTCAGGCTCCCACATCAGTAAATAATCAGTTTCCCTATTTTACAGATGAGAAAGTAAGGACCAAACTATTTCAGGCCATCCAGTGGGTCAGCGGTAGGACCAGAACTGTCTTTCTCACAACCGCTGAGCAATATGCATCATTTTCTAGAGTACCGTATTCGACCCACAACATTCAAAATAAATGATAAGGCTCAAGACATCAAGAACAAAGAACCACATAAATTTTCTGATCTAATGGGTCCTTGACTACCTCCTTTGCTAGTATCCAGCAGAAAGCAAGAGGGAGAAAAAAGTGAGGAAGGGGAGGTCTAAAATGCCCTCTAAATTTTAGATCCTTGTAAGTATTTGGGTGGGCAAAAATGTAGGTGGACAACCTCATGTTCACTCACTGAATATGGAGGCATTAAGTTCTCAAAGGTAAGGCAGTGTGCCAGGGACCCATGTGAGGTTTTACTGGATGAAGCTGTACGTTTAGCAGAGATTAATTGAATATGAGGTGTTTTAAATGAGACATTTCAGTCTGATTCCATGTCAGAAGGACACACCTATATGCTCCCAGAATTGTCAGTCAGGATTTGTTCCTGGAGTGAAGCTCCCAAACCAGCTTTTTCTAAAGAAAAAAAAAGAAAAAAAAAAAAGAAAGAAACACAAAAAGACCCAATAAAACCTCAAACACTGGAGCTATAATTAAAAAACCTTATAAACTTGAAAATGAACCTGAGGCAAAATTATGGAGCAAAAAGCCATGTGTTTAATCCAAAGACTGTTTGCCTGCCTTTGCTTGCCTCCAATTTTACCTGATCTCCATTGACCTGAAGAGAGTTTTCAGNGAAAGGAAAGGAAAGGAAAGGAAAGGAAAGGAAAGGAAAGGAAAGGGAAGGGAAGGGAAGGAAAGGGAAGGGAAGGAAAGGGAAGGAAAGCCACCAATCATGCAGTTATAGTTCTTGGATTCAGATTTCTGATTGAAGAGAAATGGGGTGCCCTTCAATTCTCCCATGTACAAGAGTAATGTCTCACCAGTGGGTGTGCAATATTCACTAGTCACCTTCCAGACAACACGAACAAGCTTTCTCCAAATGCATTTTATAAGAGGCCTGGTCTTAGCTGTCTTCTAAGTATGCCCTTGAACCCAGCTGTGTGGTCAAACATACCCAAATATGAGAATCCTGGTGACAGCCGCTGCAAACAGAGGCTGTGACACACCCCATACATCAGCCCTTGGGCATTTCTGCCTACTTACACCTGCAAAAACTGAGGAATTAGTACTTTTCCCTATCCACAGCACATTCCTCTCCCCCTACTCAGTACAAAGCATTTTCCATGAATATGCTGGCCTAGATTTTGCCATCAAATATCTTAGTGCCAACTTACTGGTGATGGAAAGTGGTCTGTTCTTTCATAAAAAAAAATAATAATAATAATAATAATAATAAATAAAAAGCTTTAAGTAAATCTATGCAAACATACAGGTCTCAACAAGCAGGAAAAATTGGATTTTCAAGAGCTGTCACTGTTGTTTTCATTAAAATTAGCAGCAAAACTCCCATTAAACTTGAGGGGAACACTGCAGCCAGTGCTAAGCTACTTTAAAAACCCTGTCTCCATTGACTACAATCTTCAGTCATACTCCAAACAAAAATCAGTTCCATGCAAGAGGCTCAAAATTACTAGACTATGAAAAATCCATAAATTAGCTCATAGGCTAATCAGCTCTTCAAAGTCGTTCTTATTTGTTTCCTTGGAAATGAAAAACAGCTAGAAGAAAAAGTCGTCAAGCTCATGAAAGTGTTCTCTCTATGGTTACATGAAAAAGATCTGAGGATTTAAGTGAACGATGAGTGCTCAGTAATAACCTCTTCAAAGTGTGCCCTCTATGCAAATGTCCCTGATTGCAATAGTCAAACGAATAATAAAATTATACAGGCTAAAATTCACCTCTGGGTGGAAGGATTCAAGTGGTGCCTGCTTGATGCTAATTCTCTGCACAGAGGTCAAATTCAAGCCACTGTAAAACTGATAACCAGGTAGTGCAAAGGCCGGTAGGAAACTCTGTCAATGTGTTTAAAATATGCTGTTGGTGCTTTCCTTTTGTTTTCATAGATTTCTTTTTCTCCTTTTCAGACTATAAAATTGAGAGAATTAGGCAATTTGGAGGATGGGAGCATTTTGGGGAAGTTTCATAGTAGAACACTGTCTCACACTGCAGGATTTGAAAGGGTCAGAGTATGACAGATTCTCCACTATAGACTTCATTGAGATTAATGTATTCTGGTTTAGAACAGTATTTCTGTTCATATTTCCACATCTTACAGAATTGATACCATGATATCCCATCTCAGGCACACTGGCAAAAAAAGCTTTCAATGAACTATTTTCGTTTGGATTTTTACTGCACAATGGACATAAACCGAGCCCATTTAAAAAAAGTAACCCACCTTCTGTTATTTTGCTAATTGGTTATTTTCTCAGATTCCTTGGTGATTAAAGAATCTGGTGGTTTTAGTGGAGTATGAGCTCTTTCCACTCAATTGACAAAAAAGAAGTATTTAAATATACTTTTTAATATTTTCAGCCCTGTCTATTGTAAATAAATAAATAAATAAATAAAATAAAACAGTCCCTATTCTTCCATCCCACAGCGGATAAGCTGCTCCCAAATAAGCCTTCCTCTCTATTCATGCATTTGTAAGTGGCTACCTCCTGATATCCCTAATCAAAATCTGACCCAAGAATTGGACCAGTCTATATTCTACCTGACTTTACATCAAGTCATTCCCAAACTCCTAAACTGCTTCTTCAGCAAATGTTCTTGCTTATCTCTTTCCTTAGACAAAAAAAAAAAAAAAAAAAAAAAGTCTGCCAATGTTCCCCAGACAGTCTAGCAGTAACAAAATGTCCCTGCTTCCCTATGGCAATTGTGGCTCCCAAGTCTCCTTAGCATGAAAAGGCCAAACACCGTAACAGAAAACCCAATGTCACTTGCTCTCAAAAGGGTCATTTATTGCCCACATCACAGAAGCGCTTTCACAGAGCATTTGCCACAGAAACTCTCTCTTTAGCACTTCTGATGCCTTTGTTCAGTCAGCCTAGAGGTCCTTGTGGCTAGTTAAGACTACAACATTAGCTTCCACCCAGAAGTGGCTCTAGGAAAGTAAAATTAAACTCCTTGGTCACCTCCGCCATCTCTGACACACGCATACACCACACAACTCAAGAGGCTGTTAGGCACATGGAATCACAAGTTCTTTTATGTCTGCTTGGAAAACAATAGCAAGACATCTGATGGCCCTCTGTATGTCTATGTAGATGAAAATAAACAAGTCTAATCTGTGCATCAGGAATTCGGTCCACTCTCTTATTCCAGCCCATCTTATTCAAGGGTTAACTTGAGAATGCCTGGCCATTGCCAGGGCACTTGCACTTTCTATTTGGCTTCCCTGAGAGTCCAAGTGGCAGTGATCCTTCCCAGATGACCTCCTCCAGCCCTGAGACACCAGCATGCCAAGGTCCTCTGCAGAGGACCAGCTCCACACAGAGCCTACCGCGGCCAGCCCTGCAGCCTGCCCGGCGTGGGGATCCATCTGCGGCGGAGCCAGCTCCGCACTGCCACCATGTGTCAGGCCCTGCTCTGCTCTGCCCAACTCGGGCAATGCGTCTGCATCAGTTCCAGAAGGGATGGTTTCGTGCGGTACAGCCGGGCAGGAACCTCAGCATCCTTCCAGGCAATGCCCTGACCACTGCCTGCAGAATGGGACTTGCTCTCTGACCCTATGGACACCTATCCCATGCTGCAGGGACCACACACAACAGCAAGACAGAGATTGTCCCACCCCGCGATACCCTGTAGCCTGCTGATTAGAGCACGTGGGAGATGCAGGTTCAGACTTTCTCTGGTAGAGAAAGTGATGGCGCCCACGTGTCCCACATTCTGGCTGAGTGTTTTAACCAGAGGAATAACTGGATGCAACTTTTAAGGGACGTTCTGTTTTCATATGTGTGCTCTGGGATGCCTTTTGGCTCAGGCCCCAGGTGACAAAAATGGGCAGGAGGAGCTGTGGATCATGAAGGACTGTAGGCACCCCTCAACCCAATGCAAAGCAGAAGCAGACATGAAGCAGACATGCCTAGAAGCAGAAATGTTAGAGACTGACAGAACTTTGTTGGTGAAAACTTGATGCCTACTAGCATTACGTACCTCCTAATTTGTTGGAAATGAGTAGATGAGTTCGTTTAATGTCTGAGCTTACTCTTCTCTGAGGATGAGACTTCAATGCTGAAGTCTTTCTGTGAATTCAGTCTGACTGTAACTAAATGGCTGGTGTACTAGGAACCCAGTAAAAGCATCTGGTAGACTCACGTTTCAATCCCTGCTCCAAATAATATTTTTAATGCAAAACAGAAGCCTATCATCCAGAGGGACTCATAATGATTCATAAAGTCCAAACTGTCATAGAGTTGTATGCATACTCTGGTGCTCTACTGCCAGCAAAAAGCAGATTTGAGCCCTGGCCTCCTACACACAGTAAGTACTCCCCAACACTCATCCTCTCCAAACATAAAGGAATCTGGTCAAGGCTTCTGTTTTCAGAGTCAAACTAGACCTTCACAGTAAGACAGGTGGAAGTAAATCTTCCTCGTGAATCTCATTAACAAAGAAAGAAATCACAGCCTGTTTTCTCCACAGAGCTGTCCAGAGATGCACGTGTAGAAGTAATGGAGCAATGGAGACATTCCTGACAGAAATGCCAATGCTGACAAACAAAAAAATGAGAGAGGTTTTGAGGGTCTAAGTTGGCAGCTAGATGTTCAAATCCTCCTTTCAAGCATATCTCCATACTTCTAGATCATGTGGGCCTTAGGTGAGCTTCTGCTTACAGCAGGTTAACACCTTTCTGCACTACCTGTGTTTGTGTAGTAGAAGCAATATTGATATTGCTGTCTCCGTACATCACCCTTGCAAGTAATAGAGCTGGCTACAAATGAGGTCATTAGAAAAATTATTACATCCATTAAATGCATGGATATAAATGCAAGTAGTCAGGCAGGACAATTAGGTTCAAGGCATCATTATATTCTGTACTTCAGGCACATCTTAAGTGCTGGATCCTGCCTGGTAAAGGTAACAAGATGAAATAGAAAGTGGTTATTGGGTAGAGGGGTACTATTCCTTAACATATTACACAATTGCCATATTTCCTGGTGCTTGTAATTAACACCACAGTCTTGCCCACACAGATAAATATCTCCAGGACAGAGCTGAGGGCCATCACCAGAGCAGCACGGGGAGCATAACTAGAGCTATACTCCCTGGGGGAATTGAGGGCATTTTTTTTCCTAAACATTAGACATTGGCTTGTGCTTCATGTCAAAATCCCGTGAATTTGGTGCCTCAACACTGGGACAAGGAGTGCTTTCAGAAATAGCCAAGAAAATGTTTGGATCTGTCAATATGTTTCTATTCTTGTTAAAGTGACATGGATGTTGGAGCCGAGGGGGGAAATAGCAAAAATACAGTGTCTTTGCTTTATGTCTTTTTGACCTCTCCTAAGCTGCTGTTCAGCCATGGTAAATAAGTTCCAGAGACAAAATCCTAACAGATTGGCAAACCAACAAAAGAATGTGTGACATCTGGGTGAAAAGCTTCTTGCACCGTGGGATGGTAAGGAGCAGGCTATGTTTTGAAAGCAGACCTCTGACACAGGGTCTTGCATTTTGTCTTGCTGTCACACTGTGTTACCACACCACATCACGCTGTGTGACATAACCGACAAACCCTGTTGTAACCTGACTTAGTATGTGTCATGGGAAGGCAACATACTGCTTGATGCTTGTAAGGGTGCTTTAGGAAAAAAGCTACTTCCCCACACCCAGTGGCTTGTATCAGAAGCAAAGATGAACATAAAGAGCTGCTCTCTTCCTGCCTATCCATAATCAGCTCCAGGCAGTTATCACTTGTTCCCCAGAATATTTCAGAAATTCCAGAGTACATAGTGATATAAAGCCTCTGAAATGGAGTAACGTCCCATGAAGAAAGAGGCTGCCTGTTGAAACCTATTATTTCACATTCAAGTAGGAGGTGGTATGATAGAGCACACCACAACAGAGTCCTAGCAGCATATATCAGTGAGGACAAATAAACTTTTCAGTGCTGGCCCAAATAATTTCTGTTTTGTCTTCCACTGAAGTTTGCTCCTGTAACCCTCTTCATGCCTTGTCATCTTCATGGTGGTGATATCAGTCTGGAAGTGATACCAAGGAACTACTCAGAATCTGAGAACTTCATACTTTTCTTTTTGCTACATTCCCCAGGAATTACCAGTTGCATCAATTTGTGGGTGTCCCCACAGATGACATTTAACCAAGCACTCTCCTGATTTATCTTGTCCCTAGGGGATTTCTAACCTATGTGGACTATGTCTGTGGATAATGAAATACAAAGTCATACCACAAATTAAACACATTAAACTACATGACGGTCTCTCACATATTCAGGCTTTACGAACATCTAGGCTTGTATAATTGTCCCTGATGTGTTCAATACCACGGACTCTCCTTAAATTCAGAGAATAAATTCTTTCATGCAGCTCAATAGGCAGCATTTTAGAAAGCCTCTTTTTATATTCACCAAGCAGGTCATTCACCCCTGGGTGCCAGCTCAGCAAAATGGTGAGATGCTCCCTTGCACCTTGACGTAGAGGTGGATTTCATCCAGCAAGAGAAGTTTGCTTCCCCAGCAAACAGAATTTAACTATGAGCTGTGCAGGCAAAAATGTAAGATATTTCTCTTCTCAACACCCCCAAAAGCATGTTTTTTTGTCAGCAAGATGAATTAGGGAGAAAAAGTCCCTCTGTTCAATGTGATGTACAGTCCTCCTTGGTGCTCAACTGTCCCACCAAAGGCATCACAGTGGATAGGCAGAGCAAGATACAAGTTGCAGGTCAAATTCTCTCACCCAGCTTGCATTGCAAAGTACTAGGCTCCACCTTGTGAGGTTGCATGTGTCCTTCAGTCTTTGTGCTCTTGCACCCCTGCTTTCTTGCTGAATTTCCTCAGCAGACCATCCAGCGTGACCATAACAGAGCCATTTGAGGCCTCCCTGGGTCTCTGCTTTGAGCAGCACATGGGGAGCCACACAAAACCAGAAAATCCCCAGGTGCTTTTGTCAGGAGTTGAGAGCCCATCAATGCACCAAGGGAGGCATTTCACGGTGTTCGGGAGCAGCCCAGCATGACATCAGTGTGAGTGGTATGGGGAGGAGAGCCGTTTACCCGCTGTGTACACAGCAGCCACCGCGGTGAATGGCTGCGGGCGGTATGATTAATAAGAGCTGAGATGTGCAACTGTCTTGATGAGAGAAGCAGACTGGATTGCTGCACGGGTTACCAGGCGTGTATTTCATGGAGAAAGGACAGTGGTAATTTTTTTCAGGGACAGACAGACATGGCCGCAGCCCATCGGGATGCCAGGGCACTGCAGCCATGTGGCAGGCAATGGAGGAGAGGCAAGCTGCATGCTAAGGCTAAGGTGGAGAGACAACGTTTGGGGGACAAAGGCCAGACAGAGCCGGTGGGAGTCCACACCAGCACCTTCCTCAGCTTCAGGACTGTGATCGCAGCTGGCCAGAACTGCCCCACAGGATATTGCTGCCATCACAGCCAGCACGCTGACCACTGTGGGCCAGAGGCGTGAGGCGAGGGCCAGGAGGGCCGATGGCGCTCGGCCCACAAGACCTGACCAGCCCCTGAGCTGGCGGCAGGCGTGGGACAGTAATGCAGCCGCCAGGGCCGAGCGGCCACCTGCCCTCAGGAGCGGGCTGGGGATCAGTATCTGCAAAGAACGAAATTGCTGGCTCCTGGCAGGCGGCCTGCCCTCCTCGTGCTGTGATCTTGTCAGATCACCTCGGAGAAAATGGCTGAGTGCCTCGGCCGGCTGCCGGGCAGGACAACAAAGGGAGAGCACGGGTGATTCACTGGTGCTGCCAGACGGTCCTCCCTCCCCACCAGCGCCTGCCCACTCCCCAGCAGCACCCCGCTGTCCCAGGCATGGGTGCCAGTGGCCTCTGCTCTCCCAGTGACCCCCTGACACCATTTTTAAGGGCTTGGGTTTTAATCCTAGCTCCTGTGTGAATTCCTCTCAGCTGACTCAGTCCAAGTGGCCAATTCCCCAGCTTGCACCTTTGACGGGCCATTTTGGAGAAGGAACAGGGGCAGATTGCTTTTAATTGCACTGCTAAGTCTTTGGTTTTCACTGGTTTGTCCTTGTGTAGTTCCTGCTGCAAAAATCCCCAGTCCCAACAGGGATCAGGCTGCTGTAATTAGTATTGGATAAGATTAAGATAAGGAGTAGCAAACTAGATAATTTTTCAGGGATCCAAGAAGGAATACACTCTGAATGTTGATGTATGTTGCAGTTAAGTTCTGTACTTCCTTACATCTTCATCATCATTAATATTTTGAGGATTCATTAGCACAGCAATTTCAAGAAACTTGTAGTGGCCTGGGAAGGAACCAAACTTCAGTAAGTCCCGCATAGGGACTTACTCAAATCCTCATCAAGCTCTCTGCTGTAGCAACGCATTACTGGGCATTTGAGACACTCGTTTCTAAAAGCACTGAAACAACACTTGCATTTTTCCATTCTGTTCTTCAGCAGCCTTTGTGTGACATCTTACCTAGCTTTCAGAGTCATCAGTCCACGGAGGGGAGACTTAAAGAGATTTGCAGCCTCCCTTTGAATGGAATTTAAAATCTTGAGGTTCCTTCAGAACTGCAGAAATTAAAATGTTTCAAGCAAATATACAGACAGTCAGAGAGAAGCAGAAGGCTCGTGGCTGGAGAAATTTTATTAAATGTACATATCATATCAGACACTGCATCAATACATATCAATGCACAGATAGTCCCAGAGACCCAGCTCTCTAACCCAGAAGCTAATGTTTTATTCACTGTAAGTCCAATGCTTTGAGACTAGTACAGTTACATATTGCAGTAAATATACATGCACATCTATATTGCATTGTTGTTATCATATTTCTACTTCATACATAAATATAAAATATTTTGTGTTCCCTGTAGCTATGCACGTACTTCTTAAAAGCAGAATATTTTACTACATTGTTGTACAGTATTTTCACAAATAGATGTACATTAGTAACAAAATATCCTACTCCAATTTATATTCAAGCATCTTTTGCTTCTGGCTGGGGAAGCATGCTTGCAGTGTCTGTATGGCCTCTTAAATGCTATAAACACAGCTATACATCTTCTGTAGAAAAAAAAAAAAACAATCTGTCATGATTTATGGGTAACTCTCTCTTTGTTAATCCTAATAATAGGGTTGGAAGAAGCTATTTGCAACCTAGTTTAACCTTCAGATTTAAGGATTTTCAGTCTCCTTCTGCTGCTCTTCAGGAGAAAAGCAAACAGGGAGCAAAAGAGGAGCAGCACACTTGGCCATACAGAGCCAGAGCTGCCAGATGAAAAACAGGAAACCAATCCGGTTTAAGAGCAACAGCAAACTGTAAATATGCATCTTGATGGAAACACGTTCTCCATCTGCAATGTTCTTAGCATACACCCTTATGCTTCACAAATGCCTGGAGGAGGACAGTGACATTGTAAAACTGACTCCAAGCAATCTCATCTTCTGAGCTGCAGTCTGGTAGCTGTATAAATGGCGCAAGAATGTCATTCCTCTGTCCCTCACCACTGAGTCACTGATTCCCACCTTTTGGCTGGGGAATGGACACACGCTGTCTTCTGACCCTGTATTTTATGGGTCCTGACCCCATTAATACCTGCACAAGCCTTACAGTAACAAGGGAAGGACCAAGCATAGCCTTTGCATGAAAGTGAGTCTCCCATCTGGCTCCGCACCTGTCTGTCCCAGCCAATGTCATTTCTGCTTCCCAGTCCCCATCATTTACTAGCCCCACGCCTGCTTCTTGCTGCATGAGCTAGACTCCCTGGCTGGAGTCCGTCTCCGTAATACACTGCAGTCATCAAATTGCCATGATGCATCCTGGCAGAGTAGACAGTGTGGAGACTATGGTGTGGTAAGTAAGGGTAATGTAATGTGGCCACAGGGCCAAGAGGCCCGAGAGGAGCTGAGACTGGAAGCACAGGAAGCCTTCTCCATGAAGCATTAGAGATACTCATGCAGCCACACTGATTAATACTGCCTCTCCCAAAAATGAAATATGCCATCTCAAGGTCAGTGTGAATGAAAAACCACACCAGAGTAAAACTCCCAGCTTGCTCAGATTGAAAGAAGGAAAAAAGGAATGCAGAGCAGAGGATAACAGCAATAGAGATTACAGAGGAATTTAATGAGGATTACTGCCTGCCACGATGTAGTAAAGAGGACAGCTTTTTCTCTCCCTTTTCCTGTTTTAATTCTTTCTGAAGAATAGCATAATTCTGCAGATGGGCAGTGAACAATGAGCTGATCTCAATTCAGGAAGAAGTTCCCAGTACAGACTGCAGCACATGCAGATGGAAGAAAGTTCAAATGCCTCTGCAGGAAAATTGGACAAACAGCATATGGACTACAGCAGTTGCCTCAAACACGGTTCTCTGAGGGTTAGAGCTGGCCTTGAAGGCAAGGGGAAGACAAATAATGTACTGACAAAGGAAGGAAAGGACTAATACAACAGGTGAGGATTTGGATGTGTTTTTGCCTCTGGACTTCTGGCAGTGACATTCTTAATGGTCTGTGGGGGTGAGGTATTTTGCAGGAAGTCCAAGTAATTGCTTGCAGGAGATTTGTTTCTATGAGCGCTGTGGTTTCACTACACCTCTGTAGATCAGGCCCCATCATGTTTTTGAGTGACACCAGCTCACGGCACTGTCTAAACGTAGTGGTTATTATTAGCACCCATGCACTGTGGATGTACAAGCTTTAACCACTCAGGCCCAGCCTTTGGGAAGAAACAACTTGTGTTTAGCTGTGTACATTTGCAATGATTCATGAGATTGTCTGCAATCTCTGTAAAAATAGTACTTACGCAATTCAGGAGCTACTACTGAAATCCTGACATTATTGGGTCTTCCCCTCTTAGTCACACTCATTTCAATTAATTTCCATGCCACCAAGAGAACTTCATACAGAAAAGGCATAAACCTGAAAGAGGAACTGGGGGAGTTAGGAAATGCAGCGAAAGGGGATGATCATTTCTTTGCAATTGTGATGAGGAAAGATTGCAGCTGTTATTCCCCCTGTAGAAGTGAAATGTGCAAACTCAACGAAAAAAGGGAGACAAATCTGTAAGGGCCCTTTTTTTTCTTTTGTATTTTGCCGAGCTGTTTTTCTTTACTTTTAAACTGAGCAGCTAAGACATGGCTGGAAAGTATGAAGGAACATACCGTTTTCCACCCATTTTCTACCAGTGCTGTCCTATTCTTTCTCCATTTCCATCTGGGCCCAGCTCTGCAGGTTTTACTGCACCTGCAGCCTAGTATGTGTCAGCTCTGCAGCACCCTGATGAGGACCATCTGAGGGATGGCTCAGAGCACACATAAACACATGGGGTTTAGCCCTTCCACACCTAAGCAGCTTCCCAGAGCTATGGATCATACATAGGGCTCTTTTCCTCCACACCTGGGGAGCTTTCCTGGCCTAGGCCCTATGCCTCCACCACACAACCTCAAATACAGACAGAGAAAAGACCCGTGGGTCTGGATAGGGATGAAGGCATCTTTCAGTGTTCACAGCTACCCTTAAAAAAACTTTCAGGTGGAATCTGTAGGGTCAAAAGATGAGCCCCTTTTCTATA
The DNA here is from genome assembly GCA_013399115.1 of Anseranas semipalmata. NCBI lineage: Eukaryota > Metazoa > Chordata > Aves > Anseriformes > Anseranatidae > Anseranas > Anseranas semipalmata. Next base: position 248,316 of record VXAA01003101.1, read on the forward strand.
TAGGCAAAGAAGCTACCACTGCCACTAGACCTGTTGAACCCATGGGTGCTGGTAGGTCCAGACTGCTCCCTAACGCGACAAACACACAGGGTAACCCACAGGCTGTCCCTGGGCCATCAGAACAGAGGCACCATTGTCACAAGAACTGTGTGGGTTCCTGTTCGCTCCCATATAACCTTGAATCTGTGCTGTTACATATCCATGGAATTACCCTGGAGTGAAAGTTGAGTCTCAGCACTCCAGATTGGACCAGATTTGTACCCAGTTTCTTTCAAGTCATCTGAAATTCGGGTGAAATTAGTAGAGCTCTGTGCATTTGGCACACTATTAAACAAGGTTTTTGGACTGCGCTCTCTCAAAGTGCCCATTCCCTGGGAAATGAGGGGAATATCAACATTTACATGTACAGGAGCACCAGACAAAGGCCTTCAGAAAGTTCTTACCATAAAGTTTGTCATGTATAGCAAAAAAAAAAAAAANTTCATAGAAATCAGTCTTGAAGGAATACTGCTCAACTTGGTATTCACAGTGAAGTAGGTGTGCAAAATGGGATTGAAAAACAACTGGATGTAGTTGGGCGGACTTGTACAATGCCATGCAGTACATAAGCTGAATTTGGGTCCCTCCATAGTACACCTCCATAGGTGACAATGATCTAACACCTGCTTGCATCTCACTGCACTCCTGCTGAGGCTACAAATTATTTCTTTGCTTTCTCACTCTGGGATTATTCCTAATCCACCATCCTGGCATGGAAATGGGATTTCAGAGCTCAAGGTGCTCAACACAAACAAAAGCAATGCTGGCTTCCTAGTCAGTTAAACACAAGTTGTAGCTCACTGGGCCAACAGTTTGCCTCTTCAGGGCTACATGGTAGAGGATGCAAAGAGACGCATAGGCTTTGTAGAATATAAAGATCATAGCAATCAAACATGTTTCCTCAGCACTCTGAAAGCTCTTCACCTGTAACCCTGAGACACCTGTTAGGCCTCCAGGTGTTATGAAAAGGAGCACTCAAATAAAGAGCTGCAATCAGGGCAGAACATGGAGTTGAAACGCATACAATAAAAAGAGACTCTTAGGGCCATCATATCAGCCTGGGCAACTTTTACATGAGCAATGTTTCAAAGCAATTTACAAGATTAGATGACAGTCTCTCAGTGTGTATGATCAGGCAGTGTAAAAAGAATAGCCCATGGATCTCAGGAACCTGTCTGAAACAATGAGCAACAGAAGAGAGAATACAGGTGTGAAAGAGGTAGGCAGGTCATGGAAAATGCTCTTTTCTAGTGTTTCCTGTCCTTTCTAGAAATGTGATGCAATGTAACGGACATTTGTGTCACCTATCTCCAAAACTCTTATTTGCCTGTTCTCTGCAGATCATAGACAAGAGATGTAGCAGGTCAATATTCTTCGTAGTCAGCTCTTCTCTGTGTCTCCTGATACCAAAACAGAGAGATGTCCTTCCGAGAGATGTCCCCTATACCCATTCAATCTGGTCTCTAAGCCAACAGACATGATGATTTGCATATAGACAGCTTTCCACTGGAAAACTGCCCTTTCTTTTAGAGCAAAGAGCAACCTTTAGATGGTAATTAATGATCCATGTTTTCTGTAGCCTGCTAGCACTCAATGCAATGGTGCTGTACAGGCACAACCATTTAGAGGTCATGTTTTTCTGTACCACAACTGGAATTCTACAACCCCCCCCCCCATCTGATTAATTCTTAAAAAAAAAAAAGGCTTGGGATTTCAGAAGAAAAAAGAGAAGACCAAGAAGAACAGGAAGGATGACAGGGAGGGATACAGATAAAGATTAAGAAACAAGTGGACAGTTTAATGTGAAAATACTGCCACACACAAGACAAAGTGAGAAAGGAAAGTATAAATCTTGCTTGTACCCCACCTGATTCCCAATATAACAGCCTGGCTGAGCTCTCTCTTTTCCAGAGTACAACTTACTTTATGGCATTAAAAAAGACCAAAAGTATCCAGAAGTAATCACAACCTGAAGTGGCTTAAGTATAAGACACTGGGTTTTCTCTGCAAGCAGGGAAGCTTAGGTAAGAAGCATGCATTCCCTGAGGCATCCATAGCCCCAGCTGCAGGGACTCCCGTGAGTGCCAAGTGCTTCCTTTCCACTCTCTTCCCAAGAGTTCCCACTGACTTAACACTCAGAAACAAGCCAGGAATTTCCATGTGGTTTGGGTCCTTGTTGAATGAGCTTCTTACTTCAAAACTCATTGTCAGAAAGCTTTCTCCTGACATCCATCCTCATGTTCCCTTTCCCTAACTGCCTGCTGTCGTCCCATGCTGCACACTTTCCTTTGGTGAGGGGAACCTGAAAGTGTGTTTGCCCACCTACCGTATTAGCTTTCCCTTAAAGCTGGAGTCATCACTCTCCCCAAGTAATGCAGGCATGGGGAGCCTGAGATAGTGGGAAAGAGAGCTGAGGTGTTCATGGCGCAGCAGTGAGCCGTACCACTGGGAATCACATAGTACTGGAGGGCCCTAATGAAATACATTGGCACCAGTATAAACCATTGTCTCTCCGATTACAAAATGGCTGTGTTGAAATGACTACCAGGCCCTGCTAAAACACCAAGCTCTTATATACCACTTGTCAGCCATCATTTTCAAAGAACTTTCAGAGGGTGGGAAATGATTTATGCAAGGTCACTGAATAGAAGCAAAATTAAACCCCTCTGTGCCTGAGTCATCTGCCAGCATCCTAACCACTTAGATACTCCAGGAAACCCTGGCCTTTTTGTCATGTTAGCCATCTACAGGGCAGGGTATAGCAGCAGCAGCAACAGCTATACAGCTGGGATTTGCTTAGAGAGAGTTATCAGGATAATTTTAATTGGGGCAGCTCCAAAGCACTACGTGTGAGAAATCTCTCTTTTCTAATGCAGCAAAGTGATGAAAATCATGGTATATTTTTTTCCACTGGAATCTATAGGACAAAGGTGACCAGGAAGTCCACACTAATGTCACATTTACGTTTAAAGTCATCAAAGCAGGAAACGAATAATCTGTGGAATAGAAGAAAAACCTGCAGACTCTACAGTTCTGTGTGGTTAATGATCTTTCCATGACCTTTCAGTTTTGCACCTCATCTTTTATTTAAACTATCTATTTAGAGCCACAGGGCTGCGTATAAAGCACATGGCTGGATCCATTTTCTTACAGCATTTCAAGATTAAAGTGTGAGTTTTGTTAAGGAAGCCAGAGGGAGTGGAGCTTGATGTTTGTCTCCAAGCAGTTTTACAGAGCTAAGCAGGGAGGCTGCACAGTAATGCAGGAGGGAGGCTGGGGGACAAGACTCCAGTCTTTGGCTTGCCCAGTAGCATCAGATTAGCTACCTCATCACTCAGCTTTTGGTACTTTGCTAAGCTGGGAAAATGGTTACCTCAGCTCCCTGCACTGTCAACGAAAAGAGGTAATAACACTGAGTTACTACCTAAACTCAGGGGCTATGAAGAACTCAGGGTAACATCAGCTGTAGGGACACTTGCTAGCTAAAGGTGGGTGCCTGGCCTTGTTCCCTCTATGTCTAAGGTCACCCCTCTCTAATCCCTCCATTTGTTTGACAGAGGGATTGGAACCTTAAAATAATTCTCAAGATATGAAAAAGTATTCTCTTAGAGGAATACACTGAAGGATTGATTTGGCAAGGATTTTAAAAAACAGCCACCTAACTTTGAGTCAATGTGCACAGTTTTCAGAAGTGGGGAACACCAGAAAGCTCTTTTTAATCTGCAGACTATTTGCACAACATGTCACTTAGAAGGAGCCAGAAACCCAGGCTGAGGACATTGCTTTGAACATCTCCTTGAGAAAAGGCTTGGCCCAGCATCCTAGCACACTCACTCCCACTGCACAGCCGGCACTGAAGTGTTGTGTGTCAATCCCTCTGTTCGCTGGAGCCATGAACTCATCCCATTCAGTCTTCTGGGAACTGTTTTGCCATTAAAAATGTAAATAATAGTAGCTAAAAAACTAACTCATAAAAAGCTTTGAAGTTTGCTTACAAACAAAATACCTTCATAAACTCTCCCAATCCTGTTTGTGCTAAAATATTGACTTTTCAGGGAGGTAAATATTTCTCCATTGCTCATTGCATAGAAACTTATTCCTGCTGTTTATTCATATGCCAAGGCCAGTAAGTACTGCTGCAGTGTATATAATCCTGGTTGACAGGCTTCAGTACAGTTCCCAGCCTGTTCCCCAGGAAATTGGCCAGTGGCAATACTTTCATTAACTTCAGGGAGAGCCAGGTTTTATTTGCCTGCTTGCAGTGCTACTCTGTACCTTAAAGTGTGCTTCAGAGGCTGCTGTGGTCTTTAGAAAGACTCCTTTTGCAAGCAGACCGTTGATCTCTCTTTTGTCCTGCTGCTGGTCTCCAGTGCCTTGCACATGCCCTTCTACAAAGTTTGAATCATTTGTTTTTCTGGGGTAACAGTCGATTGCAGGTGATATTAGAGGCTGAGTCACTTCTAGCAAGGGCAGTAGGTAATGCCTGTTTGTGTAAGTGTAAGCCATATCCCTTCCTGGGGCTGTGCCATTTGACTATGGCCAGTGATAATTCTGCCCATCCTCTTCTCCCTTACACCTCATTTATGTTTTATTTTGCATGTTATGTTTGCAGAACAAGGGAGTTCTGTCATTCTTTTTTTTTTATTCCTGTGATTATAGGTCAGAGTAACCTGACAAACACTAGACAAGCTCATGTAAAGTGCACCTATTTATGCAGAGGAATAATCTCTCCTATCTACCCTAGGAGAAAATAAAATATTTCCCTAGAAACAGGAAAAATAAACCAATCTATTGTATTTCCCTAACAAAGTCACCTCCATATCCTCCAACTCACCCCATTCATTTCCTCCCAAACAGCTTCCCAGGAAAAAAAGCCAGAAAAAGAAGAAGGGCCACCACAGCATTGAACTCAGGCCATTGTCAAGCATGGGGAAGATGGACCAGAGCTGGCCCTCTGCAGTGAAAATCCACTACTCAAACAGATTACCGGGGCCTGAGGCCACAACCTTATTACAAGAATGAGGAAAAGCTCCTGCAGCAGAGAAGCTTATGTATCTGCTTGAGGCAGACAGGGAAGAGAGCTACACAGCCACATAACTGCTAACCTCACGTGACAGAAGACACATGCCTACTGTGTGCAAGCTTAGCAGCATGGAAGCATAGCTAGATCTTCCTTGGCCAAGCCCTTCCTCTTCCCTATCCTGCCCTCAGCATGTATGCAGCTGGAGGAAGGGGGAAGAACAACCCAAAGAAACGGCAGGACTTACCTAAAGATTTATCTTTAGGTATATCAGTAGTGCAGGTATGACTTGAATCAGCCTTCTGTCTCCCATGGTATTGTTCTACACACAGGAAGTTTTCTTGACCTTCTTTTTTTTTCTTCTTCTTCTTCTTTTTGCCCTTTCTCCCCCTTACTCATCCTTTTTCCAATCCTCATCCTCACCACTTCCACAAACATTTTACCATCCCTGACAACCCCAGAAAAAGTTTATGATAATTCTCTTTATCTAGTCCAGCAAAAGGATTTGGGGAAAGATGAGTCAGATTGACTGTAGTGGACTAGGTTTAACACAGACACCTGCCCAACCCTGCCTCTTTCCTGACCGACAGCAAAGTGAAGCCAGAGGTAGCTCTTGTCTAGATGCAGTAGCAGATGTGTAGAGCAGACAGATGGGATGAAAATAAGGAGATCCATACCTTAATTCTCTAATTTTTCAGACCACAGCCAGGAAACAAATCCCCTGAAGTTCCCCACACGGCATTTTCCCACTTCCCCACACACTGACACACGTCTATATAGTGACAGACCTCGCGCTTACAAACAACAAAGGACTGGTCTGGGATGTGAAGTTCAGGATCCTGAAATATGGGAGCAGGGAAAAAAGCAGGATCACAACCTGGACTTCAGGGTTTGTACAGGTATATCAGCATCAAAAGAAAGACTAGGGAAAACGTGTGCCCACTGCTGAATGGGTTAGGGGACCTAATAAAAAGGACATGGAAAAGGCCAAGGTACTTGATGTCTTCTTCACCTCAGTCTTTACTAGTAAGACCTGCATTCAGGAATCCCACAGCTCTGAGATCAGAGGGAAAGTCTGGAGCATGGAAGGCTTACTGTTGGTGGGAGAGGACCAGATTCCTGAGGACTGCAGGAAAGTAAATGTTGATGCTATCTTCAAGTAGGGCAAGAAGGAGGAGCCGGAAAACTACAACCTAGTGAGCTTCACCTCAGTCCCTGCTAAACCGATGGAGCAAATAGTCCCAGAAACCATTTCCTAACATTTGAATGGCAAGAAGGTGACTGGGAGTAGACAGCACGGATTATGAAGGGAAAGTTGTGCTTAACCAACACAACAGCCTTCTACAATAAGATGGCCGGCTTTGCGGATGAAGGGAGAGCAGTGAATGCTGTTTATCTTGACTTTAGCAAGACTCTCAACATTGTCTCCCACAACATCCTCATAGACAAACTGATGAAGTGCAGACTAGATAACTGGATAATGAGGTGAACTGAAAGCTGACTGAAGTGCCAAGCCTAAAGGATCGTGATCGGTAGCACAAACCCAACTGGAGTCCAGTCACTTGTGGTGTACCTCAGCGGTTGATACTGGGGCCAATGATTTAAGATTTTCATTGATGACCTGGATGATGGAAAAAGTCATCACAGGTTGATCCTTCCCCTCTGCTCAGTCCTAGTGAGACACATCTGGAGTGCTGTGTCCAGTGCTGGGTGCATTTACCATACTGCAATGAATCCAGTGAAAGGCCACAAATGTGATAAAGGGACTGGAGCATTCGTCATATGAGGAAAGACTGAGAGAACTGGGCCTGTTCAGCCTGGAGAAGAGAAGGCTCAGGGGCATCTTATCCATGTGAATAAATACCTGATGGGGATCATTAAGAAGATGGAGCCAGACTCTTCTCAGTGGCACACAGGGACAGGACAAGAGGGAAAGGGGAAAAAATTGAAATACTTTAAATTCCATTTAAACTTAAACAAACAAACAAACGTTCCTAATACAAGGATGGTCAAACACTGGAACAGATTTCCCAGAGAGCTTGCAGAGTCTCCATCCCTGGACATGTTCAAAACCCAACTGGATGTGGCCCTAAGCAACCTTATCTAGGTGCCTCCACTTTGCGCAGCAGGTTGAGCTGGGACATCTCAAGAGGTCCCTTCTAACCTCAGCCATGTGATACTGTGATACTGGGTTACATAAAACATGCTGTCCTACACTCCAGGAAAACTGTAAGGATTTCTAAAGATGATCCTTCTTGTTTCAAAAAATAGCCTTTAAAAAGAATAATCTGTACCTATGTAATTCCTAACGTGTTTGTGCATCTTGTCCTTCAAGCTCTACCATAACAATTGATAGTGTTCCATTGTCTTTCATCATTAGAGTTTTTCTCAGTGACTAATATGAATCTTTCTTGATGAAATTTAAGCCACTGTTTGTTGTTGCTGTTGTTGTTGTTTTGTTGTTGTTGTTGTTGTTTCCATAGTGCATCCTACATTTAAAAAAGACTAAGTAGTCTTTCTGTGTTTGGAGAATGCTGTTGTGTTCCCTGTCACTCTTCTCTAAGCTGACGGCAATTTATTCAGTCTCAGCATGACAAAGTAATTCTTTTCAGATCACTGATTTTTCCTATTTCCCCCTTCCGGGCTCTCCCCTGTTGGCCCATATCTTTACTGAAGTGCCCCGGACTCAACATAATACCCCAGCCAAGGCCTCACCAATGATAAGTGGAGCAGAAGGATGACTTCATCTGTCTTGCAAGCTACATTCCTCTTACCAGAACCCAATACAATGTTTGCCTCTTTTGCAATCCCATGACACAGCTGATTCATGTTCAGCATGTGATCTACTATAACCCTAGAGCCTTCTCGAAAGAGAACTGCAGGCTAAACAATTGTTCCCTGTCCCAAACTGGTCTTGTTGCTCTATTTCTGCTCACATGTAACATTTTGCACCTGCACCATTGAACTCTTCCTTTTTCAGCCCATTTCTGTATTTTGTCCCAAACATTTTGAATTCTGACTATGGCCTCTAGCATATGTGCAGCTTTGTTATTATCCAAGTCATTATAGAAGAGTGTGACCCAGGGCAGACCCTGGCAGAACTCCACTGGCTACACTTTTTCATACTGATAGTGATTAACTCACAGTTAAACTAATAGAGTATTTCCTGAGCACATGCCCTTTTGCTAGCAATTACATCAGTAATTTATTCTAGAGCATATTTGCTTGTCATATGGGACTACATCAAGACAAAAATCGAGATGGAAACTATCCCCATCCCCTAAGCCTTTTACTCTACTACAAAAGGAAAGATCGATTTTACATGAGTTGCTTTTAACAGCTCCATGTTGACTGCTGCCCATCTCTTGTGCTTGCAGATGGTTTGTTTGATATTTTTTCCAGAGTTTTTCCAGGATTTGGAAAGTGATCATGATTCCATATCTTCCTTCTCCTCACCTGTATTCCTCATTTTAAACATTTAGCTGATCTTAATGATGCCCAAGGGATGGCTACATCATGGAAGAGACTAGAGGGAAACAAGATGTGTCAAAGGTGCAGAAGATGTATCAAAGCTTCAAATTGGAAACGGAGAACTGATCAGGTTTCTGAGACTCTTGTCCCAGCTACGAGTCTCTGATGCATGAGTTAGCTCTCCTTGTTTTGCTTATGACAGAAGGCATTGACCTACTAATGTATGGGTAAATTTGAATAACACCTTCAAAATGCCTACCTCTAAATGTCAGCACTTGGGCAATAATGTCTGACTAGCAGAAATTGATGGTTCCTGTGCCAAAACTTGGAAAGACTGAGAATTTTAATATGCAGGTATCTTAGACTTCCAGTACTGGAGAGTAATTGGTTTCAGAATATATCTATATCCTGGCATTTTGTTATTAACTTTCTCCTGATTACTGCTCTACTTTTTTGAGATAAACTGGTACATTTTATCATGGTTCTCATTTATCAGATGTAGTTTTAAAAGCAAATCATGCGTGCTCTTGCAGAGTACATGCACTTCCAGGCCAGACTACCTTGAGCAGTCAAATCAAATTAAATTGCTCCAGGCTCTGTTCTGTGAAGGATCTAATCAGTCTCAGAAAAGGGCAAAATCTCCCACTAAACCTTTCCCCTCTCTCACCTTTCCCCTGACTGGCAGGTTTTCCCTCCAGTATTACACTTGCTGGCTCCCTGACAGGCTTTATTTTCCAGCAGCCCGACTGTCACCGGCCCCTGTTTTCCCAGAGATAACATTTCTGTACGTCAATGCTCACTATCTAGCCATGTCACATTTAGCTTTAATCCTTTCTTAGACTTTTGTGTGAGGCCTTTGCAGTCAGTACCTGTTGCAATGGGGGTCTTGTAACATTTGCTTGCAAACTTAGTTAGGCAACCTGATAGTGTTTGATGGAAGTATCTTGAGTAAACAGCTTGTTATGTACATGGCCACTTGCTCAAGAGGTTGAACGTTGCATTACTCATTTACACATGGGATGTTTTGAAAATAAAACCCAAAACACTGCCTTCTTATCAGATAGTGTTTAACTCATTCATGTTTGCGAAGGATGATTCTGTAATTCCCTTTCTATAGTTCCTTTCCTCTTATGAGTGTTTATAAAAGGTGACCGAGCTTATGACTACCTCAGGGAGGTAGCTGTAATTAATCTAAGCACAATTTAGGTATTTACATCCCGCCTATCTGAAATCTCCCTCTAGTTTCAATTGAACGAGGCTTTCCTTTCCACTTCCTAGCCTTAATTGTTGCTCTGGAATGTTAAATATTTGCCACAGATCACTCCAAAGCTGGCTGTACTTCAGCAGGAGATAAAGTGACCTCTGGGAACTATTTGTGACATTTTCAAGAGGTTTTGAGATCCTACAAGGAGGGGAGAAAGGCTCTATATACAGGATAAGATTTTTTTGCATGATTAATTAGCATTATATTCATTTTGCAGACACATACACTGAATCAGAAAACCCTCAACCTTGTCTGCCCACTTAAGATAGAGCCAACTGCAACTGAAGAATAGTTTCAAAAATTTGACACTAACACCATGATTCCCAATAAAAGGGGTCAAAAGCCCAACTGGAGTGTCTGCAGCTACTTGCAGGGTCATGAGTCTGACAGAAACTCACTGTAATCCAGGATTTATCCCGGTCCTGGGGCTGCACTCAATGACCAGCTCAGCAGGAAAGAGTTTGAGGAATGCGGTCTCCAAGTAATCAGACTGATGAAGGGAAAACATGCTAAATCACATCAAGCTGCATTTGAAATCTCCCTTGCTATTCATCTAATGTGGGTTAAAGAACGTGAAGTAATTTAATAAACTGAAGAAATATGAAAAAGCTATATTTTGTTTAAAGAAAGAAATCCTGTTATGAACCTCTGTGAAAAAAATATATTTTTTTTTCTTAGTAGACTTAATTAACACTATTTAAATAATCACTTTAACTCACCTGCTTCCATGACTGTAGTGCAGTGGACCAGGCCTCCAGCAGCCAGAGTTGATGATGCTCCAATAACCGCAGGCTTTCATTTTTGACCATTCCTGTTCTTTTTTCCTCCTGGACTCTCAAGGATTCCACTTTCTAGCTTGGCAGTTTTCTCTGAAAAAAAAAAAAAAATGTCGAGCATGTTTTCTTTACTCTCGCATCCATCTGGCCAGCCACAATAAGCCACAAATTTCAAAAACTGCCATAAAGATAAAACAAATAAACAAAACCCCAACCCAAACCCCCATGGAAATAGCCAAGTCAACTACTCCTGTTGAATTCTGCCAGCCTTACATAGACCCCTGGGGCCAGGTTTTCAAGTGCTTATTACACACAATTACTGCTTCTTTTTTAAAATAGGGTGCATATTGGGTGCTGAGCACCCACCTTCTTTTAAAGATCTGGCTTACAAAATTAATCCAAGCAACAATTGTGCAATCCTAATTACCTGTTTACACACACTTAACTAAGTGGTCACAATCAAAGGCTGTGTCTATACTGGTAAATAAATGTGCTTGGGACCATTTCTGGCCCTGAGGCAAGCTGGCATGGAGCACCATGTCCATACAGTTAAAATCCCTTATCCATCAAAACAGGGTAGCCATATCCAACCTGCCCACTGTGAGCTGAGCAGCCTGTGTTGACTCCCAAACAACCATGCCTGGGAATTGTTTGAGAGCCTGCTAGTTAACACTGGCCAGAACTGCACAGTGGAACGTTTTAACTATTAAATAGCATGGATGATTGTGTATCAGGGCCCAGGAATGCATGCTGCTTAATATACTAATATGGACATAGCCTGAGAGTCAATTATGACCCCAAATCTTTCCGTTAGATAGTAATTTTTTTTATTCAGAACAAGAATAAATGTCTCACTCTAAAGCCTGTGAAAGCTGTCTATGTATCTCTATGGACTTCATTCACTTTTGGCTCAGCTGCTAGAAAAATATATATTTATAGCGTATATTGTTAGTATTTATGTTGCAGTATCACCAAGGGATGCCATTCAAGGACAGGCATCACTAGCAAATACAAAACAAGATGTGTTTGCTTCAAAGGGATTGGGAGATAAGTTTTCCGGCAGCTCCAACATCATCAACATCTACAGGACTGACTGCTTTGGCCGCTGCAGATAGATGGGAGCTCTCTGCCCATGCTAATGCCAGGATTGGACGTGTGGGAAGCATGGTGTTGAGAGATTCATTCGGGCTGGCCAGGGGCCAGGTCGAGTCCAGATGCAGTCTAGACAAATCAGGCCGTAGCTGCCAAGAGCCAGGGCTTGGGAGCTCATAGACAGCATCATGTAAATACAGCCTGACTTCTCCAACCCTCGCTGCACCCCGTTCCATGACATGGATGTGCCCTTGCTCCATGCTGGTGTCCTCCAGGCATGCAGCTCCCAGCCAGCATAGCTGGGACGTGTCCATTCTGGAGCAACACAGACAACTCTGGCCAGAGTTTGCCAGAGCTTGACGTAGCTATTTCTGTGCCATGGACAGCCCCGTGGGACTGACCACTGCATGAAGACGTGTGTCTGGGAGGGCCCACGGTTAACGCAGGCTGAAGCAGCAAGTGACAAGCATTCAGCAGCACAAACCTAAATTAATCTTGGAGCTGTCAGCATCAACCAGGTTGAATTGTCCTTGACCCATGAGTGAATAAGAATGATATTTTGCCATAGACATTAGATTTATTTTTATATTGCAAAACATATTTCATACAAAAAATAAGAAAGGGTCTTTGCCCTTTATCATGCCCTTTGAAAATCATTGAAATTTTTCTCAATGGTGAAAAAAAGCAGCACCAAGCAATCTGAAAAAATTACACAACCTGGTTGTAGCAAAACCAGAGCCTCCTGCGCCAGTGTGCTCACTGCTCAGCACCACAGCCATAGCTGACAAGGTGCTCATTACATCCTCCGCATCGATTCATGGATCCTGCTCCTGCAAAACTTCTGATCTCAGCTGTGGAGCCTGCATCCACATAAGCCCCCTCCTGCAGCTGTGATGCTGTGGCTGTCAGCCCCGGGACGGTTCATCCCCCAGCCTCCCCATGAGCCTCTGCATCCCGCTGCCTCTTCACAAGGAAAAGCTCTTTCATCTCTCCCAAGCTCAGCACTGAGCCTCTTGATGTCCTCCGCTACTGCTGAGGCATTTTCAGGAGGTCTGAGCCCAGGTGAGGACTGCCAGCTCTGCCCCACTGGTGCAGCTGCGTTTTCTTCCTCAAGGCTTCGCAGCACCGCTGCCACTGCTGAGCGTTGTGTGCTTGGTAACATCAGCTGATGTACCCAGGGTTACAGCATCTGAGAAGGACAGCTTTTGAGTTTGCTCGTTATTCCCTCTAATTCCAGTGCTTCCAAAGTCACTCAGAGTTATTTGGAAATATGGAGGTGTCTGTGTACCAGGTGGAAACAGAAATGACACTGCTACAGGACTCTCCTAGCACTCCAGTGCTCTTGAAAATTTGGTTAAACTCTTCCTAGAGGAAATAAATGGGAGACATTACCCCCTGCATGCTCTCACAGGGAATGATCTCCATCAGGGGCCAGCATCAAGAGATCCCATTGAAATTTTAATTTCACATACAGTGAGGTGCCAATGGCTGTAGTGGGATGCTTGCAGGAAAGGGTGATTCCCCCTGAAATAGGTACTTGAGGGTGGGGAGGAGGATTTGCCATCCTTCTGTGAAGTGCAGTACGTGAGCACACATCCAACCAGCGACGCAGTGGAGCCACGAGGGAGGTGAAGCCATACTTAGTTCAGCCAAGAGCTGTGAGCCCACCCCCTCCACAGAAAGAAATTATGTGGTTTCTGGGAAAATGGGTAAAATTCTGCCAGGCCCTCTTAGAGGATGTCCAGGGTCAGGTGGGCTCTGAAACTACTCAGATCCACCAGGAAGGCAGATGGTGTTTCCTGGATGTCCCAGGGGTGTAAGAGGGATGGCAGCCCTAGCACCTCTGCATCAGGAAAGGCAGCGCACTTTGGTGGCATCAAGGTGGCATCTGCAGTTTCATCCCAGCATGAGCAGGTAAAGGAGGGGGGTCTCCAACCCTGTCCCTTGGAAACAAGTCCTGGCTATTTTTTTCCATTGTGCATCAGTGCTTTTATCTGCATATCATGTCACGCTGGCTGGTGTTGTGGATGATTTTTAAGATAACCAGGAACAATACAGCTTTCCTCACCCACGGGTGTGGCAAATGAACAAATGGGGTATTGGGACACCTCAGCAAGTGCCCTGGTGCCTGGCATGGGGCTGGCAAGGCCTTCTTGCCCTTCCCACCCCACCTGGGTGTCTCCACAGAGGCGTCTCCGATGACCAGGGGAAGTCTCACTCTGCATCATGGATGCTGCAGCTACACCCAGCCCCTGGGGGTCTCCAGGAGGATCTCCCAGCCTGGCCATGCCTCCTTTGGTTATTACCCTGACTGTGCTCTCGGCATTCGATGATGGGACCTAGGTGGGTGCGTGGCAAGGTCTCCAAAAAAGAGCCAGCTCTAGCGAGATGGCTGGGGATTCAATCCTGCCAAGGAGGTGGGCTGTGCTGGGATGGCAGGAGGTAGCAGCGGGGTGTGCCAGCTGCGTACCTATATGCATTGCAGTCACGCAGCTGGAGGGCTTAGAGTTTCTGCTAATCTTCCCAGGCGATTGGGTGTAATTACAGCTCGGAGAGGGTTGTTCCTACCAAAAAAATAAGCTCCGGAACATATTGTTACAGCGCTGCAGCCAGGCAGGGCTTCCCGGCTGCCCTGCCCGCTCCATGTCACGGCGGGCACTGAGCTTCAGCTCTCTCTGCCCCCAGGGACCCCTGCGTCAAGACGGGACTTCTGTCCATCTGCACACTGCTGCTGTTCCTGCCACTGTCCCCAGTGCCACCACCACAACCGTGGGGTAACCACCCCAGACTCGGGGGACCTGCCTCCTGTAGGGGTGGGAAATGGCCACAGAGGCAGATGCGGGAGCCCAGCCCTTCCCGGAGCAACCCCAGCACCTCATTTTCTGCCCTGCGTTTTGTTCATTAATCATAGTATTCTATTTTTTTTCATGAAAGGAAGGCCTGAATGGGTCCAGCTGTTGGTTATTCCTGGTCTCTGTGTTGTTGATCCTAGGGGAGATGTCATAGCTGGCAGCTCTCCCGCATCAAGCAGAAGCACTGCAGAGGAAATGAAATGAATCTTGCCGGTTTCCAAAAGATAATGAAATATTTGCAAACCAGTTGTTTTACCTCATTTCACTCTTCCTTTTCCTACAAAGACTATTTTGCCCTCACCTTCACAATGGGGCTCTACCAGGAGCCCCCAGTATTGAGCCAGTACCAGCTGCTGCTGAAGGGGTCCTGACAACTCCGAGACACCACGTTTGGGCTGTGCCAGCTATAGAAACAAATACGGATGCACATAATAATTTTCCTTACTTGGCTTCTTCCTACAACTGTGTTCAACTGTGAGGTACCCTGAATAGTGAATAGTGAAGTTGTCAGCAGACACAACAAAATGAAGTGATAAATTACAAGGAAACACTGGATGAGCATACAGGAACTTGCTTCTTCAATCTTCTATCAAAGTAGAGTGCTATTCAGTAATGTTTTTTGTTTGTTTCTTTGTTTGCTTGTTTGTTTTATGAGGTGCTGCTCCAGTTACATGATGGTGGAAGTCGATGCTTCTGCTGGGAAAGAGGAAAGAGCCAGTGCTAGCCAGCGGGAGGAGTTTTGGGCCCTGCTGATGTCAATGGCTGCTCACTGCATGGAAAAGATGCAACATGTGTAAGATAAGTGAGTCAGCCTGGGTCAGGCCCGCAGCCAGCGACTGCTGAGCTCTCTTCCCAGCTCTGCTACTGATTTGCTTGATGGCCTTGGTGGGTTTGTCAGGCCAGGAATACGGTATTGCGTGTGCAGACTGTCCCTTAAGACAGCAGCTGATTTCTCATCATCCATTATTTCTCACAGCTTCCTGAAATATCAGCCCATCTCTGTTACCTCCCTGCTTTTCCACCTGGTTAATGGAGGTAATTGTGCAGATGCATCCCAGTGCTACGCAAACAGACAACAGACCTTGCCAAGGCACATGTGTAATGCTAGGCTCTCAAACCCCTTAGTGTAGGATGGAGATGTGTGAGCTACTCAGGATGCAGCTACAGAAGCACTGAGCTCCATGTGGCTGACTTTACCGAGTCCAACATCCCCGGCCCACTGCTATTTCCCAGTCAATAACTACATTTTCAAGTCTGTCACTCGGCCAACTTTTAAACCAGGTGGTGTGTGCCCTATTCATCCTGTATAATGTAAGCTCATTAATCAAGCTGTCATGTGGTGGAGAAAGCCAAGAGTACTGTGTCAACCAGATCTCTAATCTTGTCTGGAAAAAAAAAAAAAAACGACAACAGGTTTCTTTGACAAGACTTACCTTCCACAAAACCCTACTGATTAGCACTGGTTTTATTTTTATCCTTTATTGGCTTGTTGTTGGAGGCCTGAATTAACTTTTGGTGAGTCTGTCAAGGGATGCTGTCCCGCTAACCAGCCTATTGCTCCCCAGAGTGTCCCTTTGACACTTGTAAAGTCCCAGAGCTGCCCTGGCAGTCTCCCACGTCTTTGGAATTTCCCCAGATTTGTAAATATAAAACTTCACCAAGCATTTTAGCTGGCTTCTTTAAGACGCAAAGATAGCCAGGCCAGATGATGTGAAAAATGTTTAATTTTAGCAGATGCTGCCTCACATCCTCCTTTGTTCCAGATGGCAAATACTCCATCTGCAACATCATATGGGATGAATATCCCGCTCCTTTCCAAATGCAGAGCAGAAATAGCTATTAAACTTTTCTGCCTTTTTGCATCACTGTTTATGATTTTACCATCTGCATTTAGCAATTGGTCTATACTGCCATGGGGATGGGTTTGGGAGAGGAGGCAGCATTGTTCCTAGCAGGATTTTTGGAATGTTTTCTGCATTTCTTTAACTCCACTGGCTGCTGATAGTCTATCAATCTTTTGATTCCTTTTATCAATCCCTTACATTGTTTTAACTTGCAATTTATAATCATTGCCATTCTATTTCCTCTTTTTTTTTTCCTTCTTTATGCATCACTTCTTCATGTTATATTGCTCTTTCTACAACTCTTTTTAAACACACTGTTTCTTACCCAACAGATCTATTTTCCATCTCCATGAGATCATGGATTTTTGAACATCCAGCAGAATATTCTTGGATAATTTCCAGTTTTCATTAACACTTCTCATTTTACATTTATGTTTCCAGTCAACTGTGCCAGCAACTGCTTTAAATATGTGCATGCAGACACACACACACATAAACACAGTGCAACCTTGAAAACTCAGATGCCAGTGGACCACAAAAAAAAATGGTCATGTTAGCAATAATTTGTATGAAGCAGGAACACCAAAGAACAGAATTGGCAATGTGTTGACCCTGAACCAAGAGAATGCATTTAGCCCACCCTCAATATGTTGAGCAGGCCTTTAGTCATGTCATTACTAAAAAAAGTCGATGATCTTTGTCTCTAAGATGGTGCTCTCTGCTGCTCCGCAGAGGTCTTGGTTCCATCAGTCACAGTGAAGTAATGTGATGTACCAGCCTGCATCTCCAAGAAGTGACGAAGTTTGTCAGCGTGTGCTCAGGCTTCTGACAATGATACATGTTCTACAGGTCTGCTGACTTCAGCAAGGGCACCAGCATCACTTGGATTCTCTCCTGCAGAAGCTACAGCTAGAAATTTGACCACAAGGTCACAAGGGCTTAGCTTGCCTCCTGGCTACTAAAGTTACACTGGCAGAAACCCAATCTCCAGTGCAATCTCTTCCACTCCTACTAGACCATACACTCATCTATGGCTTAACTGTTGTTCCACCACCACCACAATACTTTGCCCAATCCTTCACCTCCAAGATACCATCTTCATGGACAAGCCCAGATGGCTGAAGCAGCCAAAGCCATTGATGAAGTGTAGATTGTCCAGCACCACAGATGTGGAGATCCTCCTCCCTGCACAGGGCAGCAATAACCTTCTCCACTTGGGTTTTGGGTTCAGCCTTGTGTGCATTTCTGAATATAGAGGTGTATAAGTGTATATGTTCACAGACGTGTGTCTGTACTACATGCATTGGCTGATAATTAGTGCTCTAATCTACTTGCACAAGATAAATCTAATTTGATTATGATCTGCGGTACAAAAGCAATTTCTAATTTTCAGACTGAGTGATTAGTGCTTCCACTTCTGTCAGAAGGAGGCTCTCTTTTGAGTTACCAAGGGCTGAGAGAAGCTTAAGAAATGAGCCCCTATTTTTTTTAACTCCAGGGAGCTGCAGTTGGCTGGACAAAGTGACCAAATGATTTGATTTCAGTGCACTGAATTAAAATCCTGGTGGGGTTTCCTCCTCTGAGCTATGATGAGGTGACTAGAGGACTGAATGCCCTGTTCTCTTGTGCAGCGAGGTGGTCTTTTCACAGCTGCCCATCAGTATCTCATTTCCAGTTTTATTAAGTAGAACTTCACTCCATAAATCACATCTTGTTACTTGCAGTACCAGAAGGAAGACATTTCCTGCTGGTACTGGGCACTAATGCTGTGCAGGCTTTCAGGGCTTGGCAGGAGTTCAGCTCCCAGTCCTGGTGCAGAAACACGGAGATACCAGGTTTCCCACGGGCTGACTCCACGCCTCTACAACCAGCTTTAACAGATAGCACTGGCTGATGTGTTTTCTGTTAAATTTGTTCAAATCAAGAAGGCAGGATGAGTTAATATCAGTATGAGAGGAGGATAGCAGACAATCTCCTCTGATGTGCCTGTTATGCTCTTGTCTCATTGCCCAGGACAGCTAGGTGCAGTTGGGGTTGAGTTTCTGTATGCTTTTGGGGTTGAACATTTACCTGTGCTTAACATCCATGTGACAGTAGCTGCTGTCTTCCCCAGTACAGTGTCCCAAACAGCCTGCTCAATAGTACTGTAAACAGTTGCTTTGTCTTTTGTCTTTATTAGTCCCCTAGGAGATAATATTGCCTTTGCTTATGACCCTGTGCTCTTGCTGGTACAGCTGTCATCCTGCCAGAGCACGTATTAGTTCCTGAGCTCAGGGTGCACACAATGTGTTTTGTTACGTGTTGACATAGACACACACACACTGCTTCACCCTCATGACGTGGCTCTCTCCGAGAGCTGAGAGCTCACTTCCAAGCGGCCATGGGGGTTTCACAGGATCCAGAGTATTACAGGATGTCTCCCTGTGTGTCACAGCCAGTTTTAGAGGAACAGGGGGGCCAGAGAAAGAAAAAAAAAAAAAAAAAAAAGGGGGGAAAAAAAGGCAATTTACAGGTCTAAACATGTGGCATCAGTGATCATGAGCTTTCCCGTGCCAGAGGATGGACTTTGCACAGCTGAGGAGCCCACCCTGAGAGCATGAGGTATCTGAGCTGCTCCCGGTCCTGCTCCAAGCCCTCGGTCGTGGTGGCACGGCCCCTGCGCTCCGCTACCTTTGGTTTTGTCACTCCACGTGGCTCCTGGTGCAGGTAAGCCTGGGCTGCTGGCACCACTTCGGTGCTGTGCTGCAGGAGGGACTGCCACCAAGGTGTCCTCGCCTTCATCCCGTTCTGTGAACGGGCACCACTGCCCTTCTCCGCAAAGGGATGGGGTGGTCAGCAGGGCAGCAGGTACAGAAAGTGAAGCCAAGCGCTCGCAGGGGGTAAACGTCAGCTTCAGCCGAGGGAGCCTGGCTGCCTACAAAGTAGCTTAAGAGGTTATCCTAGGTAAAAGAAGGCAAACAAAGCAAACTTGTGGGCTTGTTTCCGTGGATACTTGCCTGGAAGTTGAGGCATCCTTTAGAAGTCTTCATAGCCTCAGTGCCACAGCTTGTTATGAATCACTTGGGACAAATATATCCTCAAAGCAACAATGACTTTTTAGTCCATTGTAAGTAGCTCATGTGTTGATGTTTTAGAGAATAACATTGCTTAATGTGTTTATACTTTCTGAAGGATGACGCAACAACGTCTCTGTATAAGGTAACCAGCTCTTGTGGAAAGGCCCAGATGGCAGGTACGGCACTTGCGGCACAATGATCCGGAGCTTCCTGTTGTCCTCTGTGCAGTTTTCCTTGCAGCTCTTCGGACGTGTACTGTTCTCCCTGTTACTTTCTCTGCCCCAGCAGATACGCACAAGGCACCCATTTATAGCCCGTTCCAATTTTGCCTGCCTCGGGGGCAAAACTTTTTTCAGAACCTCCAAAAAATTTAGTAAACTCCCTTATGTGTGTTTATGTAGCCTTTCATCAAAGACTATAGAAAGAGGCCATGTGGTCTTGTGGCTAGATCAAAGCTAGAAAGCTCCTGAGATCTAATCTGGGCTGAGCCAATGACTCACTGGGTGGTTTTGGCAAGTCACATGATCCCAGTTTGCTTAAGTCTATCCAGCTGAAAAAAGCAGGCAAGAAATACATGCTGAATCCAACCTGAGCTTTCCCGAACAGATGTATTTACAGGAAAGAATCTAAATTGATCTACCGCACATTTGGGCTAGAGTTAATACTCTGTAACAAAGACACCAGGCTCTCAGTAATAAGTATTGACTCTGGACCTGTGGCTCTTTCTTTGCATTTGCAGTTCTTAAACAATCTCAACACACACAGGATTATCTCAACAAAAAGCTGCACAGATGCATGAATCCTTGGGATATCATGCTGCTTTTCACTCCATTCTCTAACCCAGCCTCCAGTAGTGGATGTCTGATGTTGCCCGCTTTTGCTGCAAAGGAGTGCAGCAGCTCCTTTTCCATTACTTTGCTACTTGCCATTTTACCAGATTCTCTCAGGACTCAGCGTGTGAGTGCACAGGCAATTACCGTAATGCATGCATGCAGTGGCATTTTTGCTTTGCATGGGCCTGCAGCCCGTAACGCTGCTCCCAGGCTACCTCTGATGGGAAAAGCCCAGCTCGGCAGCTGCTGATCCCAATCTCCAGCTAGTATTTATCCAACAATTCCTCCTGGAGAGAATCTCCAGTGGCAAACAATTTCCCTCACGTGTTTTCCCCTTACACCTGTTTTGAGGCTGAGAACATTTAGGAAGGCAATCCTGATCCTAATCTACATTGTAATCCTTTCAGCCAAGCATGGGGAGCAGTGAGCAATCTGTTTGCCTGACAGTCGTAATATTTGGAGAATGATGGTGCGCCTGGAGTTACGTTGCTGCGCGGAGACGGTGTTGAGTCACAGATGGGGTGGGAGGGAGGGAAGTAAAAGGCTAAAAGTAAAAGGTTTCCAACGTGAGTCTGAGATTTTCACTATTACTGAAGCCCTGTTGTTCTCTGCTTCTTGCAAGCCCAGTGAGCGAGTCAAAAGGCGCTTCTTGGCTTGGTGAGGCTGGGTGCAGGCTGGGAGCTACCCCGATGCTGGCAGCACCAGCCCCTGTGCTGCTCCCCCGAGCTCAGTAGGTCTGGAGGCAGAGCTGCAAGCGCTCCTCAAGGCAAGGGGCAGCGGGAACAAAGCAGCCGATGGCCTGGAAGCACAAATGGTGGCTCAGAGCACTGTCAGGTCCCTGGGCACACACCGGCGCTTCCAGCACCAAAAACATGGCATGGTGCTGAGGCAACACATCCTGTGCCACTTAAATCTCCGTGGGCTGGCTTACTGCTGAAATCATCATTTTCTCTCATGTTTGCAGGCCCTTTGCAAGGGAAAGCGTGGCCAGAGAGCCTGGAGGGATGTCTCATAGCTGGAAGTGCTGAAAGTCTGGAGACAAACTCTGAGGATGTTCGGGGCTTGGGGGGGAAGCTCAGACCCTGAGTCTAAATCTCCAAAACTTCTTTGAAACATTAAGGAACTACTCAGGTTCATCAGCTGTGAAGGGAACAAAGTTTTGAATCAGAACTAAGCAAAAGCACTTTTAAATGTATATTAAAACCCACTCCTCATTAACACCCTGCAAGTGGCCATTCTGCTGATTTTATTCTAAACCCTAAACAAAGCACGTATTTGCCCCAGGGGAAGTAAAACCAGTTTTCCCCTTCCCTGAAAATACACTTGGATTTGCCTCGTGGGCACAGCAGGGTTGGTGCTGGGCTCGTCCTCTCATCGCAGTAGCTGCCACCGCAGCCAGACCCTGGTTCGTAGCATCTGCTGCTGGGTCGGATCCGAAACCCTGGGGCTGCCCGATGCAGGGTTACAAGTGAGCATCAGGGGTGAAATGAAATGTCGGCAGGCTCAGATGGTGTTGGCATCCCCTGTGCTCTATTAAGTGTATTAACAAGTAATGGCATAGTAAACTCCAAAATAGAGTGGAGTAATTAAAACAATAAAATCTTTAAGGTTGAAATGATGGCTTTTGTTGTGGGTGGAAGGCAAGGGGAAAAACAGCTTTGCATCTGCATCAGCCCTGTGAAAGAGACTCCTGGAAGTGGCTTGAGAAGCGGTACCCTCTCACTGCATGGCAATGAGAAGGGGCGGAGAGGCTGTAAGCCCCTGAGGTCAAGCTTAGCCCTCCACAATGTTGTAAACACCTCCTTCTTCTTCTCATCCTCCAGTCCCCCCCCAGAGCCTCACCACTAAATCTTCACTACCAGGACCCATTTGATCTGAGCAGTGAGCAACCCATGAATTTTGTATGTGGTTGAATTTCACTGCAATGAGTAGAAAAAGGAGAAACCTGACAGTTGAATTTGGTGAAAGGAACTACCGTGCTTGTGTGTTAAAATATGAGAAGAGTCAGTCTTCTGCCCTGGGCTCGTACAGCTCTGCCCTGGATGGAGAGCCCAGAGCGGCACTTTACTTCGCACAGAGTGCTGACGCCAACAAATACCATAATAGTGGAAGTAACTTTAACAAAACATTGCTGGCTAGCACAGCACTTCTGAACCCGAGCTGCTCTTTTTTCTTTTTTTAAAGCTGTTTTGAAAGTTAATTGTTGAGCCTCACAAAAAAAANAAAAAAAAAAAAAAAAAAAAGGAGTTGGGCAACTATTTATGCCAAGGTTAAATTGGGTCAAATCCTGAAATCCTGACTTCGGGCCAGACTCTACAGTTCCCATTGATTTACACAGGAATGTTGCATACACTGGAGAATTTGTCCCTGGGTTGCTGCTCAGTCTCCTCAGAGAGAAAACCGAGTTAGGATCTCTAGGTTTGACCCAGCAGGCAGTGAGCAGGACGGCAATGCAGCGTGCTGCTGGGCAGGGGGAGGCTGGGTTTGCTCCAGGTGGCAGTGGTTGCATTATAATTTATGTCGGAGCAAAACCCCTGAATGTATCCCAAGTACAGTTGAATTATAGCTCATGTCAGAGCAAAATTTCCTCACATACCCCAAAGATCTGGCTGGGGATGTTCTGCACATGGGATCTGCGAGACCAGATGCCCCATGCATGGGGCCTGGCTCATGTTTGCAGAAGACACGGCTGGACTGCCAGGGTTTCACTGCAGCTCCCTGCTTCTCAGCAGCATCTGGTTTGAGCAAAGCCTTTCTAACTTGCACCAGCGGGGTAGGACCCACAAGGGCATTTTTTGACACTTTGCTAGCAAAGGAGGGGCAACTGGGATATGAGATGGCTCCAGAGGTATGATGCTGCATGGCCTGGTCACAAGAACCATCTTCAGCTGGCCCATGAAGGGAAACTCCAGCTCCCTTAGGCTGCCATAGACACCAGATATGAAATGAGAAGCTGCTCTTGTGTGTTTTCAGAGCACGTATTTTCTATACCTACACACACACAGTGATATTTATTTATCCTTACTTTGAACTGCTGCAGCAGCCTGGATCATGGCTGGATCATTAGCTGCATGCTTTTTTTGTTTGTTTGTTTGATTGCTTCCCAACTTAACCCCTCCCTATTCAGTCTCTAACTGAAGAATTTCTCCCTTTGCTTTTGAGGGCTGCACACGTGCTTCGAAGGCTGTAGACGTAACTAAGGAAGGTGCATTGCTGCAATGTCCTGTTGTGTGTTTGATGTGATGGTCACTGGAAAAATGTCAGGGCCATACTGTACTTTGGCATGTGGTGAGACTAAATAATCCTGCCTGTTACAAAGTCACTCGTGCTAGTTGTTTCCAAATGAATCAATAGCCCTTTTAAAGCCACAGCTGCGAGACCGTGATCCATCTACCACTGGCTACAGTCATGCCCCGCATTTGTTACTCCCTGCAAGTCATCCCATTGACTCTGAGAAGCGCTGTGGATGTTCAGGGCTTTGTGTTTAAGTGCCAAACCATGGACATGCTTCTGCTCACATGGTCTGGAGCCCCTTGCAGCTGTAGTGCTTTCCAAAATGATTCAGCGTGACCTTTGCTTGAGACACGCGACAGCTTCCTAGCAAAGATGAATCTCATTTCTGGAGGAATCACACTAAGGCCGTGGTGGTAAATTTCCAGAAATAATCAAACACAATTATTTGCAGGGGTCAAAAGTTCTGGACACCTGTTTCCTGAGAAGGCGGCGGGGTGGCTGTCTGGACCATCTCAGCTGTCCCAGCACCCGAGCGAGATTAGCACCTGGGTACAGAGCAGCTGACGGCTGCTGAAGATAGCAAGACCGAGGCCAAGCCGATGGGAAGAAGAGGGGTGAAGATTACATCACTTTTCCAGTGGTCTCTGCCCATCATGGACATGGATCAGCACACACACACCCTTCTTGCTGCAGGAGGAGCCCTGGGAGGTTTATGGGAGCCCTGTGCAGCTCCTCCGGCTCCAAGGCATGCAGCTGCCAAAAGGAGGCTCTGAAACATCTCTAAAAACCCATCCCGTAGTGTTTGCATTGAAAGTCTGACAAGGTGGTGGGACACCTGGTTAGCTCCAAGCCCCTTTCTCCACGCTGCAGGTGCAGGTGCCACCAGCAGCAAAGAGCAGTCACCTCTGTCAGCACCTAACCCCAGTGCCCTGCAGCGCTCTGCCTGCGCTGGGTGAGGCCTCTTCCTCTCGGGCTCTGACTCATGCCCACATGCATGAGCAGGATGTGCATCACGGGCCAGCCCTGGGCCCCGGCTCGTCCGCTGAGCCCTGTGGGGACAGCCCTGCCCATGTCCAGCGGCCGAAGGATTCCACACCATACCCAGCGCTGGACTGAAGCGAGATGTAACTCCAGCCTTTCACCTCTAGCACAGAAATCCTGGCTCCAGGATGGTCTGTATGGACCATCTCCTGTCCAGGGCTATCAACAGGTGGTGCTGCCTCCTGCAAGCACATCCTTCATGATCATCCCACAGCACACAGGGAGCTGGTAGAAGGCTTCCCTCATGGTCAGGGTCCCATCCTGATGTGCTGAGAGCCCTGTCCCCATGAAACAGCGGCACAGTCCTTGCTTCTTGCTGGAGAGAGGCTTCCCACGGCTTTGGCTGCGGCTGGCACGTGGACACGAGCTGCCTGAGCCACAGCGTGGCACATCGAGGTGCTCCCCCTCCGGCTGAACCACACATCCCGCTATTCCCCACGCACCCAGAGAAAAAGAAGAAGAGGAGATTGAGAAAATTGTTACTAAGTCAGGAAATAATTCTGGAGGAGGGGGAGCAGTTCCTCTAACCTTGTGTATGTGGAAAGAAAGCTATTTGCTGACTTGGCCTTATTTTTTAATTTATTGTTTTGCCAGCTGCTCAGATAAAAGGACAAAGCTCTGCCTGCCGTAATGAGGCAGCCGTTCAAGCATGCCTTTACAGCACGGAGCATCTGGCCAGGACACCGGTGAAGAGCAGGGAACAGTCCAAAGCGTTCACAGGACACATCCTTTCAGATCCCTCTTTGCAACAGTGAGGACCGGGCACTTGCTCTCTCTTCCTCCCATGAGAACTGGAAATCTCCTGGAGATCATTAACTTCAACAGACAGGGCTCTTACATATTAAGGATCACAAGACCCGTGATGCAAAATCCCATGAGTTCGCTGATTAAGCCTTTCTGCCAGGCTCGAGTCCCCACTGCCCCGGGCTCTGCAGCCGTCTCCCATGGCAGCTGCCCCGCTTCGCCTCCGGTCCCCATAGGGAGCGAGGGCAGCACAACATCCTGCGGAAACAGGGCCCGTTGGTCCTCTGCAGCGGTTTCCATCATCTTCTCGGGTTTTGGAGAATATCCTTTTTTCCAAGAAAAGGCATTTATCTGAGTTGCACCAAATTCAGCTCTGGAGCTCACTGCTGCAGGATTTTGAGACCTGAAAGTACACAGAGGTCGAAAGTCCTTGGAGGATGGTTAAACACCAAGGTGGACGTCGGTGGGCCACAGTGTCCCTGTACCACGCGGGGGACATTGCAGAGGGAGCCCAGCAAGCACCTGCCCTGCTCCCATGCACCTCTGTAGGCATCTGCTAGTGCTTCTCCTGGGGGCCGGGTGGACATGTTGGCCTGACAGCCCCAGGTGGTTTGAGCACAGGTATCAGAATGGGGAGGAGAGGATTCACCGCCATGCTGTTTGGGCAACAATTCCATACAAAGACCAGAGTGGGTTTCACCCTTTCACCTAGGGCTTGGGTGCTATTGTCCCCCTGCTTTGTCACTATGGCTCAGGGGTGAACTTTGTGAGCCTTACTCTGCTGCCTTTACTCACCAGGAGAAAAACTTACTCACACCAGGCCTTCCACTGCCATCTGCAAAGTCATTGTCATCGGGCATGAGAGCCCTGAGCAGCCTTCTGCCCTGAATTATTCAGTACTGTGCCCCCGGTTGACAACACAGCAAAGAAAACTTGCAGTATTTAAACCTCAGCGAGACTCTGACTCCAACAAGTTGAGACTGGATGGGGATATTATCACAAGGCCCAACAATGGCTTTACACTCAATTACATTTATGGTTTCTGTGATTCATCTAAATGTTTATGGCTTTGTCACTACCTGGAAGTTAAGAAAAGAAAAAAAAAAGGGGGGGAAAGAAAGCACCATAATGAACAATTTTCTGCTGCGAGACACTGGGTGACACAGTAGAAACAGAACGACTACCTTCGGTGGTGGGGAAGAGTCATTTTGTGTGGTGACCAGAGCTATATTTGATGTCTTAGGCAATGTCAGCTTTTGCATGCTACATTCTCTGGCTAATAGCCAGGGAGATGTGTAATACTTTAGCCACACTGTTGTTACTTAATCCTTTCCTAATCTGCAATTTGCGCAAGAGGAGTAAAATCTAAGCAAAGCCACTGAGAACATCTCCACTAATAATTTATCAAACTCAACTTTTGTTGTTGGCAGGAGGCGGCAGTCGCTGGAGGTGAATGTTTTCCCACCACAGCGCCGTGTGATAAACATGGGGCAGCTGATTCACGCTGCACTTATTTTCTGTCATCCACCCTTCGTGTCACCCTGATATTTCTTCGAACGATAAGCCTGCAAGTGTGCTCACAGCACGCCGCCGAGGTCCGAGTTTCATCTCTTTCTGCAAATTGCACGTTAATTAACCATTAATAACAGCGGGAGTTGCATGCAGAAATCCACACCCACTGTGGCAAGGCTGTGCCCTCACTGAGCAAGTGCCCTGCTGATCGGCTGCACTTTGGTGCCGGATTCGCCCCGGCAGCCGTGCAAGGCACCATTCCCTCGGAAAATGTCCCCGGAGAGGAAAACAAACTGGCACTCACCAGCCCTAATCCTGCCGTAAAGAAAAGCGTTACCTCTTGCTCTATGAATTTTATTTATTTTGGTCCTCTGGGCAGTGCTTGCTGTTGTTAGAAACATGATTGCTTCATACAGTTATGTTAATGTTTGCATTTGACAGAATGTAATTGATACTTCTGCTGCGACGGCTTCAAAGCCAAATTAGGAAATGAAGTGCTGCACATTAGCTTGTTTAGCTGGTTAAATACTGTAAATAAATACATACAGTGCAATGAAAACTAATGAGTTTTCTTTAAGGCATTTTCTAAATGGCTGGGTTCATAAAAGGAAAAAAAAAAAAGTTGCAGCTGTGAACTCATATCCTGAAGGATTTGTAGTTTTGCCGTAACAAAGATTGATCCTGGCTGCAATACAAACTCTGGATTTCACTTGGAGAGCAGGATTTTGCAAGTTACGGAGGAATCAGCGTAAGAACTGTTGCAAATTTCACGGTACTTTTACCAACAATAGTTCTGTGAGACATTGCATTTAACAAAGACATTTTTGCAAGGGATTAATTCAGAACATGGTTGTATGTCAAGCTATTCTTCCCAGTGCTCTGTAGGGAAACATTGTATTTGTAAGAAACATTTGCATAGGATATTTCTTCATGCTGCTAAACCCATGCAGTGCCATAACGCTACATGTTTTTTTCTTCCTGACAGAAAGCAATCGCATGAAAAAAATGAAAAAAAAAATCTGCTTTAGTATAAAGAGATAATCTGAAGAGATCTGCTTGACAGAGTGCACTCTGCACTGATTGAATAATTTGTGTGTTTAAAGCTCTCTCTCAGGCCTGCCCTCAGTCCTTTAACACAGAACTCGAGAGGAGCACTGCACAGGCTTTGTGATTCAGCCAAGCGCAATGAATCTCTCTTGTGCATCTTTATAAAAGAGTGGGTTTTTCCCCTTTTCTTCATAAAAAAAAACTGATGCAGAAGTGTCTTAAACTGATTTTAAGGTGTTCTCCTAAAATCTCGGCCCTTGTTAGCATACGTGGAACTGAAACGCTACCAATACTTCTTAATTAACAGCGCGTAAGCTCGGCAGTGTCACCTGCTTGGCAAGGAGATGTTGACCTTCAATCGGAGCATGCTGAGCTGGCTGCTTTACCTGGCGCTTCCCGAGGAAGCTGGTTTATACACTCTGCTCTACTGCTTTAAAATTATTGAACTGAGGGCTAAAATGCAGCTGAAGTATCAATTCAGTGTTGACAAAAATATGCATCCAGGAGATCAGGGAGGCGGTTGGACACTGGCTGAGGATGGAGCCCAGGATGTAGTGGAAAAACCTCAACTTTCTTTTTGTTTTCAGCAGCAAACGGGTGAGAAGTGAAGGCTCCCAGCACTTTCCAGAGAGGCTTGCAACATCTTCCAACTTCAGGACAAAAATGGTGACCGGCTCTGAGAAATAAATAAGAGATTCCTACAGTCCTCATCCAAAGGACCATTTAAAAATAGACAAATTATGACTCTCTCAAAAAGAAATGTATGCATTGCATAAATCAAAGTTCTCACACCCACCATCAAAGTTTAATCACTTAATATGCTGGTCTTTCAACATGCTCTGAAACTTTGTATACAATAATACAAACGACGGGGTTACGAAGCAATAGCAATTTATTCTGCTGTACAAACGGATGTTGCATTATAATCCCTAAAGCAACAGAGAGGCTGTTTGCAGATGTTACTACAATTTGGCATTTATTTTAATTGCTCTACAGTGTAGCTCATGTGAAATAAAATCATGGGATGACCTACACATTCACCTACTAAGCGTGACTTCACTGCAGGCAAAAAAAAAAAAAAAATGTTTTGAACATTTTCAAGGTTTCACTAAAACACGAACCTCCTGCAGTTGTTTTAAACGGATGCATCGGGGCTTCTGTCCAAGGCTGAAAGCACGGCAGGGCAGGGGTAATTCAATCAGCCAGGCGATGCGGTGCATGTATTTTTACAACTCTTGCAAGAATAACATCAGTAAAGTAACTTGAGATATTTTGGTGTCTGACATTCACTCAGTGAGCGCTAAGAAAATACGCTTACTGCACAGATTGCTGGTTTGTCAGAGTGGGAGGCAAGGCACCTTGGCTCCCTAATTACAGCCAGCACTCTTTTCTTCATCACTGACCAGGTCCTGTCCCCTCTTTTCACTCCTGGCTCACTTTCTAAGAGCAGAGCCTTTTTAAAAGTTGCTCTGGCTCCAAGACCTGCCTGGAAGCAGTTGCTCTGGTGAACAGATTTCAAGCAAAAGGACAAAGTTAAACATGAGGCGAAGTATAAATAAAAACCGAGCCTCTCTTCCTCCTCCTCTGTACTTGCAAGCGATGATCTCACCGCTCGGGGTGGATTACAAGGGTGGCTCGAGCTCTTTCAGGAAAGCACATTCTCTAACCTTGATACTGCTGCTATTTATACGCCTCACTCCCAGCCACAAAGCACAGCGGCTCTGTCATCTTTCAGCTCATTTTTAACGGGAGCACGGGGCGGCTTCTGCGCTTCCGCCGGCAGCGGCACCAGCCCACCCCCGGCACAGCCGATGCTCTCGGAGCTGCTCCCTTGCAGACACCTGAGACCTGATTTTCCACTGCCTTGAACATCCCATGGCCGGGCACACAGGTGCAGGATGACAGCCTCTCACTGCCGTCTGTGCCCAGTTATAAATGAACACGCAGGCTGAAAGGCAATAGGGTGCCTCAAGTTCGTTGGCTGAAACCTGACAGCTAAACCAGATAGATTTTTCC
The DNA here is from genome assembly GCA_013399115.1 of Anseranas semipalmata. Taxonomy (NCBI): domain Eukaryota; kingdom Metazoa; phylum Chordata; class Aves; order Anseriformes; family Anseranatidae; genus Anseranas; species Anseranas semipalmata. The sequence goes on from VXAA01003101.1 coordinate 278,157, forward strand.
AAAGCAGAGCCACTTCTTTCCCCTCTGTTTATCAGATAAATAGGACACCCTGTCCCACATAGCTCTGGGGAGAGCTCACGCCCTTCCCACCCCCCGAGCCCCAAAGTCTGGGAACAGAGTCCCCTGTCCCCTCTCACCTTCATGGGGATTCAGGCGGGGAGTTGGGGCTCAGGGCTGATGGAGCACACGTGGGCAACAGCGATGAGCTGATGCGCTTTGAGGCCAAAACCCATCTTCTCTGATGAAGCCAAATGCTCATATCGAGACACGGCAAGGAATGGGAGCAAACATTATGAAACCAAGTTTATTAAAACTTTCTACAAGTCAGACTTTATCATCCAGGTTTCCACATATATATACACATATTTACAAGTTGGACATAGTGTTTTTAGCTTTTCTGGCAGATTTTTCTACCAATATATACAAATGTACTGTTCTTTTTCATAGAAGGGTTAAACTGTATCACAGATACAAATGTCAAGCAATCATGAGAAGTTTAGTGCAATGGAGAGCTGTAGCGCCCTGCTCTTAATGCTCATGATTCTGTCAAGTTAGTATTGCCAACAATAATTCACATTAAATTGCTCTTTGACACCTCTTATTAGGACAAACAAAGTACAATGAAAAAAAAAAAAAAAAACACAAAACAAAACCCCACACAGTAAGGTATGTACAAAGTACACAGTCCATGAGGTATACAGGGTATTCTCGCAACGCACGGTGGGACAGCAGCTCGCTGCCGGTAACCCCTGGGATGACTCCAAGCTCTGTGCTGCGTCCGTGATGTCCATCACCTACCTCACGTCCACCACAGACAGAATCACAGAATCACAGAGTCAGACACCGCGTTCTCGCCTAATGCAAATGGCCATCTCTTTCTGTAAGCCGCTGGGCACAAGATGTGAAACGTAGCAGAAATTTTATGCAGGACTAAGCTTTACTTACCCCCAACCCAGGAAGCTAATGATTTAGATCTATTCGTTATCCACGCACATTGGAAAGACTATGAATAATCATGCAAAACAAAAAAAAAAAAATGTAAGGGGGAAAAAAAACGTAGCCAGAGGCCAACAACATACCTGAATAATCAACTTAAGCGTGTACAGAGATTTTATTCTTAAGACTAACTTTCTGGGGCGTAAGAGAGAAAGGAAAGGGGATGTGCTGTTCCTAGGAAGACACGAATGTGTTTACATACACTGTACAAGGTACCCCTTATCGCGTCCAAGGGAAGGTGCCCCACCCGATAGTGTTACGTTTTGGTAAACGGATACGTTTTGGCACTTGGAGCTAACAAGACCTGCTACTTGACGAGCTCGCTGAGGGCACGAAGTTGTACAGGACACGCCGCGGTAACTTGAGGCTGAAGGCTATTTAAAATGATTTCGTGTTCAGCCAACGGCATCGCAGGGGATCCGGCTGGGAGATCAGCTACGTTCTGCATCAGAAAGGGTCACAGTAGTGATCACAGCAGTGGTTTGTCTTACAGGAGGATCTAACAGCTCCATCCCTATGGAAAAACGACCAACCGGAGCAACGAGCAGGTAGCTGGACGTGGCGGATGAAGACCTTCCCTCACTAAAGTGCTCTCACAGTCAGAAAACTACTTTTCAAGATGCCAAGTCAATTCCCCCTCCACTTTTTTTTTTTTTTTAAAGAAACAATTTTTGTCAGATTTGCTCAGTTAGAGACACGTCCTGTGCCCCCCCAGCCCCTGCACATCACTGTCCATACCCTCGAGCCGCTGCGGCTGGGGCAGGAGGGGAAAGCCAAGGGCTGGCTTCGCATCTCTCACATGGCCAGCAATAAGACTCTGCAACCAAAACGCAGCCGGTGACAGCAGTGGAGGGCACGGGAGGCAGGAGAAGAGCCAGGCGGCTCTCGCGAAGCTGCACGGGTCCTCCAGGGCCAGCGGGACGAGCCTACCAGCAGAGCGAGCGGGTGAGCCTCTGAGTACGCTCAGGGAGCGGAGACCGACAAGTTGACATTTATTTGAAACAAGGTCACTTTTCTGATCATACTGGCACTTTAAGATGCTGCGAGTTTGTAACGTGGAAAAAAGAAATATAATAATGAAACCCTACGGAGATGCTGGAGGTGAGAACAGTGAGGTTCTTGAGATTTCAGGATTAGCAGAAGAAGGAACTAATATCGTCACTGTCTCCATGGTATTCTGGAACAATTTGATCAGAAGTTCCCGTCTCCTGGTCTGTATATCCCGGCTCCAAGACCGCCTCGAACCAAGGATGAAGCAAGATCTCCGGAGCTGTGAGTCTTTCGGAGGGCTCCCGCCTCAGGAGGCTGCGGATGAGGCACCGGGCTTTGGGGGAGACGTGGTCAGGAATACAGAACTGTCCACGGCGGATTTTGGAAAACAGAGTACTAGGGTCCGAGTCATGGAAGGGATAGCGTCCCACGAGCAGGGTGTAGAGCATCACTCCCAAACTCCACACGTCGGCCGACTTTCCCGAGTAAGTCCCCGTCGTGTTGAGGATCTCGGGGCTGACGTATGCGGGACAGCCGTGTTTATCTGAGAGCGCGTCGTCTTCGCCTTTGATGATGTGCGTGTCCTCCAGGCTCTCCAGCCTCAGCTGAGTCCTGCGGAGGGCAGGAAGGAAGCCACGGGTTAGAGATCTGGGGCAGCGAAACGCGGGCAGAGCTGAACGCGGCCAGGCCCTCCGCCCCGGCAGCCACCGCTCCCCGTTAGGCGTTAGCACAGAGGAAAGGAGAGGAAGGAACTTTCTAATTTGCAGGGGAGAGGTCGTTTATCCCAGATCCGAGCGCAGCTACGTGCATCGGGAACGCGCTCGGTGATGCCCGCTGGGGATTGTCGCAAGGCACCGGGCTCTCGAGGAACCCCGGCAAGGCTCCCGCTGCCTCGCACCGCACGGGATGAACCGGCCCCAGCGTGGCCACGTGAGCTTTAAAACCCAAAGTCCAGCTCTCCCGCACTCGCGGTGCTCACCAGCCTGCCCGCTTTATGTATTTATTTATTTTAATTTTTGCCTTTCCAGGTGCTACCGCGTCCACCCCGACCCCCGTTTGGGTTAAGCAGGAGCTTTTCGGCGGCAGCGACACCGTTCACGTGCCGCGGCAGGGCTCTGCCGGCCGCGTTGCCGCGTGGATGTGCTAACTGCAGCCTGTCCTCAGCGTGACCTCCTGCTGCAATGCAAAATACCCATCGGTTCTGTAAACGGAAAATATGACTCAACGCGAACCGTGGGCCCGGGATTGGCCGCGGGAGCACTGAAACTGCACCTGTGCTGGTGAGCCCAAGAGCCTGCCTGCCATTGCTTAACCCTCTTCTTGCCAAATGTGATGCACATGACACTAGCCTGTGCAACGCGTATTTCCAAATGAGCAAGAGCGTGCGCAATGTAACATTTCAACAAATGTTTCATCTTATTATGGGCGGGAAAAGCTGCAATAGTTTCCTTCAAAGGAATTACTTTCTTTGCATGTCAACATATGGTTGTTTCTGTTTTAGGGGGGCAGTTCTGGTTAGTTTTCTTATCTCGCTCATAACCGATATCCTGAAGAAGCGTTAGCAGAGTTAAAAAAAAAAAAAAAAAACACACACATTTTTTTCTGTTTCAGTAAATCACCTCCAGTTTCATCAGATTAGGCACAACTCCATTACGGCTTTACTTATTTTTTAAGCTTTCCACAGGACAAGCAGCTGGTCAGAGTCAGTTTTGCTGATTAACACTGTATTTCTGGCTCTGCCACGTGCAGTGATGTACCACAAGAGCAGCAAACACTCCAGGGAAACACTGAATGATTTTCCCCAGCTAAATTTAGAAACTCATTCCTAAAGCATGCCTGTGGAAGGGCGGAAGATGGAATCTCCTCGCTATAAACCAAGGCTTTCGGCTAAGTTTTACCAAAGTGCTTTTCTTCCTCGCAGGATATTTAACCGTGTCCCGCTCTCCCTCCTGTGCATGCCCACGTCCACGCATACATGGAGCGGGGAAAGCACCACCGCCACCGGTAGTGGGGGAAGAGTAACAGCCTCGGAAGACACAGCAGATCCATCTGAGCAGAGCTTTCCCCGTCCCCTCCTTCCTCTCCCTTCCCGGGCCCTTGATTCATTTGACCCTGGCCGAATTGCACACATGACAGCCGGCACGAATGAGCATCCCGACTGTCGCCCCTTTGTCTACAAACGGGTTTCACTGAACTTTTGCTGAATGAGAGGAGGCTCGCGGCGAGTTTCCTCTATTTCATCAGTCGAGACCCAACTAAAACCAAGCGCGCACCAGTTAGATCCGTGACCTACTGCACGCACGTGACGCAGCCTACATCAGACGGGTGATGCCCGGCTTACGCTGCCATTCGCGCTCCCTGGGATGCTTTTTGCCTTTCCCGATGAGGCTTTCCTCCCTGCCCACTCACCCAGAGGCTGGCCGCCCTACAGCCGCTTACCTTTCCTCATTGGAGAAGACAAATTTCCTGAGCTTGAGGTCACCGAGTACGATGGCCGACTGGTGGCAATGAGCTACGGCTGAGACGATCTGCTTGAAGAGCCGGGCAGCCTCCTCTTCCCTCAGCCTCTTGCAGCTCCTCACATAGGAGTGCATGTCCCCAAAGTCCTTTTCGAAGAAGACATAGGCCTTGGTGTCCCCGAGGATCACTTCCACCACCCCGGTGATGTTTCGGTGTGATGGCAGCTGAATGTAAGGCCGGATCTTGTCCTGGTAGTGTTTGAGAGGGAACACCTGTAAGGAGGAAATTAAAAGAAAGTTCGTTTTCAAGGGCGTTGGAAGCAGCCTCGCTCATAGCAACTCTCCCCAAACAATGACGAGGGAGCTGGAGGAAAGCCAGGGCTCCACAGGAGCGCCGCTCAAAGAGGGCACCGAGACCCTTTCCGAGGCTCGTCACTGTTCTTTTTACATTGGAGAGGGGAAAAAAAAAAAAAAAAAAAAAAAAAACAAAAAAAAAAAGCAAAACCAAAAGAAACTAAACAAACACTAAAGAAACAACCCCCAAAGCCTTTAAAACGCACTAAGAGCCTCTCGGGCACCCCGAGGTAACCCAGCCTCACAGCTTACTCCGCCGCACGCCAGTCCCCCCCGACGGCACAGCCCGGATTTCACCGGCGTTCTTCGGGGGGCGGCAGCGGCGGGACGCCTCGCCAGCCCTTCGGCTGCCCCGCTGAGCCCCGCCGGGGGCTCCGCAGCGCCCGGCGCTAACCGGGGACGCCGGCACCGGGGAGGGGAGAGCCCGGCCCCC
>VXAA01003101.1:283901-357822 GCA_013399115.1 Anseranas semipalmata
AGCCCCGCCTCGGCCCGCGCCGCTCCGCCCCGCCGCTCTCCGCGCCCGCGGAGCAGCGCCCCGGGATCGGCCCCGCAGCGGCGCCTCCTGCCCGACCCAAGCCCCGAGCCACGGGCAGAGGCGGCCAAGGGCGAGAGCGCTGCTTCTGCAAATGCCTCCCTGGAAATGGCAGCGAGGGGTTTATCCGCGAGCGGGGTGTGCTGCTGGGAAGTGCTGCCAGAAATCTCAAATGCCTCCGTGGTGCTTTCGAGACAAACGTCGCCGAGGCCTGCTGTGGTGTGTAAAAACAAAAAGCTGTGCCAGGCTAACTGTGGAGAGAAGGTGAGCCCAGCTCCATCGCCACGAGCCTCTCCTGTGTGCGTTCACCACAGTTCTCAGCCCTGGTGCCCCCAGTTCTTGCCTCTCACCAATCGCTATTTAACCATTGTGCATCCCAAAGGGTGCCTCGCGATGCTGGTGTGCGTTCACCATCATTCCTTCGTGAGTGCGGACTTGCGTGCGCCATCAGAGATCCTTCACGACGGGTGTTTCCCGTTCCAAAGCCACCTGCTCTCCCAAAAAGGAGCAGCATCCCTAGCGAGCAGCTGAAGCGGCCGGTGAGGAGCAGAGAGCCGACCTCAGCAGCCAGTGGCCGGCTCCGAAGCGCGGGTTTAAAGCCACGTTAAACAGGTGTTCGGCCGGGACTGTTGGGAAAAGGGAGAAAAAAGGGAGAAAAACAGAGAACAAATCATCCTCAGAAGAAAGTGCAAACAGCTGTAGTTTTGACAAGAATGCTTCAGAAGGAAACTCTCCCAGCTTTTCTATTTACATATATGCAATTTTTCTGTAATTCGGCACTGAGGTTCCCTAATAACACAGGGAGCCTGCGTTTTGTTATTCTGCAGGACCAGCGCCCGTCCCATTCTGGCTCCCCCACTTCAGCTGCAGGCGGGGAGCAGGCCGGGGTCCCCAGCTGCTGTCGTGGTGATGCCACCAGCGCAGGTATTCGCTGGATTCCTGACGGATAACTGCACGGCAGAGCCGCGCCTGCCTTCAGCTACTTCTGGTGTATTTTAAGAAACACATGAAACTCTGGTGCTGGATGACTCATAGCATAGCAGTCCCATTAATGCATTTAAACATAAAATGCATATGCCATAAAGGGATATCCCAGGGGCTGCATTTTCCTTTCTTTCTTTCTTTTCTTTTTCTTTTTTTTTTTTTTAACAGAAAGACAATTCGGTGAATGTCTGCAGATTGTTCCTGAGCGATTCACCACAACTCCGAGCGTGCTAGTTCATTTCGTTCCTCTTATAGGTAAAGCACGCGTGCGGGTCCCTCCGACTTTTTGGTTTACGTTTCCCCTCCTGGAAGGCTGATGACGGGGAGAGCGCTGCCGGTGGCTTCTGCATTAATGGGCTGCTTTCTGCGCCTGGGAGAGCATCAGGTGGGGTGAGGGGAGGGTGTCGGGGTTTTGGGGGGACAGGGGGATGATGCAGACACTTCGCCGAAATAGCAATGGACCTACAAAAACGTCCTCACGGGCGTTGTCAGTGTGTGGCTGCATCTGCTCGGTGCCCCCTCCGCGCTGCCTGCACAGCGCAACGCTCTGCTGCCGAAATGTGGCTGAGATGAACCCAGCCTTAGATCTGGCGGCATAAGGGGTCTCTGCAAAATGGGGACACTTCTCCACGCCAGGAAACCTTCACTGCTTCTTTAAAATGCCTGGCATGCTGTTGGGTGCTCACAGCATTAATGTCGTGAATAAACATGTAGTAGCAATGCAAAATTAACCAAATTAAGAACGCTCGGTACCTTATTCTCAGTCTTATGGTTTGGGTATGGCTTGTAAGGAAAGGTCCACATCCAGGCTCATCTTCACCCTCACCAAATTCCTTCCAACATGCTGCTGGGCAGAAAGAGAAGTGATTCCCAGTTTGGGGTTTCTGTCTTTTCTAATTTTGGCTGATCCCCAAAATGAAAAAAGAAAAAACAGAAAACAAAAGGGATGCCAAGGATGGCTGGTTGTTGACCTGCACAGCATTGGTGCTTCTCAGAGGCTTGAAACTTGTCCTCCTCAGCCATCTCTGCCACTGCTTGCATGCGAGCCTGTTTTTTTATGGACCAGTGCAGAAAGAAGTAGGAATTCAAGGGAGAGGTTTGTGAAGAGCAGAACCATTTCAGCATTTCAGCATTAGAAGGTTTTTGCGGAACATGGGGCTGCCGCGCTTGCCATAGCAGTCTCTTATTCAGGCACATTGTAGGTCACTGCACAGGCTTTTGGGCATCCAAGCATGTCTCCCACATTAGTGTCCTCCTGAAATGACAAACCATTGGGGTCTGCCTTCTTCTCAAGCCTTCATCATTTCATCTCCCCCTCCCCAAAAAAGGATTTTCCTTGAGCTACCTGCTTAGCATACACAAAGAGAGAAATTCTGCTCTACCCAGGGAGCTAGCAATAAGCCCTGGCATCTTCTATGGCCAACTGTTTTGAGGACTTCAGAGGTGTAGAGGTATCCTGGGTATTCACTGCTGGCTCCTTTTGCACAGCTCAAGCAGCAGAAGGTGTCGCAAGGACCTACCCTTTCTGCAGCTTTCCCAGGAAGCCCCGAGGCTGATGGCATTTGGGGATGGGTTGGGATGGGCCATGGGGCCTCCTTGCTCTCTTGCAGGATGCTGGGGGACTGAAAAACGAGGAAGTTTCTGTGGGCTGCCACGGGTTAGCAGAGGAGATAAATACTGATATAGCAATTCCCAGCTGTGCTTGGGGTGAATTGGGGTCTGAACGGGTTAACAGCCCTTCCAAATGAGTCAAGGCAATGGTACGCATCTCGGATGGATAGCCCTGTAAAACCTTGTGAAGCACAGATCAGTGCAGAATTACATTTATAGACTTAACACTGGGATAAAACATTGGCTCTGTGGCTGAGTCCTGCTACCTAAGTGCTGGAAAAATGAACCTGCATGAACCAGCAAACTACGAGGAACCAAACACCCAGCCTTGGATGCTCAAACAGGGGCCAGGACCAGTAAGGTGGGGCAGGGATGGCCTTTGGGAATGCAGAGCAGTAGTCCTTGTCCTTGTCCTTGGCGAAGAACAAGAGTGTGCAACAGGCACTTCCCAAGTCCTTAGGAAGTCTGAGGAGTTCCCAGTGAAAGGGAACTTTGGGCATCACCATTCCCTTTTCCTGGCGTGTTGTTCTATTTAAGGGAATTTTTCTGCTGTGACATTCAAGCATCCACCCGTCTCACCCCCAGCCAGTGCCTACACTCACCTGCTCAGCTGCTTTTCCTGAGATGCTCACAGAGCTATCTCCACTGCTCCACTTCTCTGACCCTTTATCTTTGTAACTAGAGCAGCCGGCGGCAATGAGAATTGTGTAACCATCTCCCCACTTCCCAAGTGCTTGGGACAGGTCTGGTTACTTTGATAATATGTCTCATGGGATACACAGAGTAAATCTCTATTACATTAGGCCACTTATAAATAAACTGGCTGCTTACTATGGGAAGAAATTGAAAAGTCATTATTTTAGTTATCGGATGACAGACACATGACGCACAAATACTTCAGTGAATATTAAACTATCAGGCAAATCGTGTAAAATAAATATCCTTATTTTACAAGTTATCTCAAGCCATGTAATGATATTTAACCTACTGCTAGACTTAAAGCCAGTAATGTAAAACCAGCAGACAGTCCATGAACTGCTACAGAGTCTCTGTATAGAATCACCCTGCACAGAACAGGTTCGAAGAGAAGTTGTGTAGCCAGGTGATAAAGAACTTAGAAGTCCTGTTTTATAGCAGGAATCATATCTGTGGTAACCCTACAACCAGCTTACACATTGTGAAATTCAGTGGCAGATTCAGTGTTAAGATATAAAACACATGACAAGCATGTAGTGACATCAAAAGAACTGAAATGTAATGGTGTTCAGATGTCTCCCCTCAAGCCCTCCCAGAAACTCTTCTGAGGGCTGCTGTCACTAGGAAATCTAAATAATTCCCTTTTGATAACCCCATTGTTATCAAATCCAAGGAGTCTCATGAGCAGCACCTCCTGACTTTGTTCTTCTGTGGACTGAAGAGTATGAAGGCTTCTTCTGTTCCTTGGAAGATGTGTGAAGGTTCAGGTTTTAAACCTCAAATCCTGTTTTTACTTCAGAAGTTGATTGCACAAGCGGACAGTGAATGAGTGTCTCTCCATTTCCCTTGCGGTCAGAGAAGATCCTATTCATACTGAGTTTACAAGCAAACACTTCCTTTGGTAAGCTTCCCATGCAATTCAATTCATGTGCATGCTTTCAAGCTCTGTCTTCGGGTCTGGACTAACATCCGAATAACCAAGTGAGGCAGGCTCTCTCCGCAGCCCTGCTGCTACGTTTTACACAGTACTTTGAAACAATAAAACACACAGGTTTTTAGGTACGTCGATGCCATCCTGTTAAGTCGCTGAGATTACTCATGCAGGAAAAGGCTAAGCACATCCATGGGTATCCACTGCACGATTTGCACGCATCCCAGGATTTTACCTGCTTAACAATCAATGTGATATTTTTCCTTCTGGTTACTGGCTGGCAGCCTAGAATCCGCTGGCATCTACACACAGGATTCTCCTCTGGGCGCTGCTGTGAACGTGTCACGTGTTTGAAATAATGTGTGTGAACTGTACGTACTTTATGACCAGAAAATAAATCATTATTGATGGAAGATTTGGAATCGCTGTTTGCAGTCAGAACTTTGTATGTTAAAAACGAAAAAATCTTTGATGACTGATGGCTTTGCAGAAGAATCTCCACTTGTAGTGAGGAGCCATCTGTTTAAAGCTTTGGCTGTAGCACGGGAAAGGAGGAACTGTCCTTAGGATATTCTAACATTTTCTACTCCAGGAAACAAGTTTCCTAGGTGCATCTTCCTCACTGCATAACAGAGCACTACTCATTAGTGAAATGCTCAGCTGACAGACCACACAGTACCTCGGGATCCATACAGGGAGATTTTTAGGGAAGGTGAGGTTTAACATTCGCTTGAAACTGCAGTGGAAGTTAATCAAGTCCCACAGTGAATTCTACACTAGGTTTGGCCACGGTACTAGAGCTATTCTTGAGAAAAAACGTCATGAGGTACTTGTGACCACAGGTAGGTAAGACCTTTGTCATCAGCCACTCATGAGGAAACATGAGTATATCCAAGAGGACATTGTCTAAAATAAGGCAGTGTGTTGGCCTTGGCTGTTGAGTCATCGGTATCACTTCCTCCAGCCCCTGCTCTTGCTCCGGGTATTTCTCAAGGGAGCACTGACTTAGCCTTAGTCTTTTTGATTCTTCTAGAATGAATAAGATCACAGCTCAGGAGCAGTAATGATGAATATACCCTTGATTCAGAGGAATGTGTGCTCCTTTTAGCACAAGTGTGCTAAATCTTCCATGAGATGCCTGCCTGATTAGTTTTTCTCTTTACACATCATGGCTCCACTGATTTGAAAGCTTCAGAGGGAGTCTCTAGTTTTAGAATGGAGAATCTGTTGCAGTGAGAGAGCTGTGTTAATGGCTTGTGCCCCAGGGTACCACTAAAAGCTTTTGCATATAGATCTCTTTTGCCTTTATTTGTTTCAATGTTTGATTAGACATTTCTCTAATCAGTCAAAATACTATATGGAACTTCTCTTCTCTGGCAGACAGATTCTCACGAGGTTTCAGTGGAAGACCCTTATTAACTACATCTACATTTGCTGCATTTCTGAAGGACCCCTTATGCAACAGAAAAAAGCCTCACCTCTGAGTTTCTTTCCTTAAATATTGTTGCAAAATTTCTGACGTCAAACAATGAGACACAAATTACCCTGTAAACTGTTAACATATGCCTGTTTACATATGTTATCTTACAGCCAAAACAGATTAAGATTTGAAGCTTTAACTGCTGTTGTTTCCACTTCTGTGAATCATACAGATCAGCTTATTCATCACAGAAACTTATTTTTATTCTTTAACTCTTGCAAGCTACTTCTGTCCAGAGCAGAGTTTATGTGGGACAGGGGACAACGTGGGAACAGTGAGGTCACTGCTGTGTAACAAAACCCAGACTTTGCAAACGGAAGAGCAAAGAGCTGCCAGTGACTACAGCCACCCCAATGAAGCAGCAGCATTTTATAACTGCCACCAGGTCAGTTGATAGGCACAGAAGCCTTCTCTAATTGCCAAGGCAATTCTGTCCTTCCACCTGGTAAATGCCAGCTGCAATTCATGCAGATGACCAAGCCTGTGTTATTTCAGTTTCAGAAGGAAAATTACTTGCAAGCATCAACAGTAAGAGAGAACCAGCCATGAAAAATCAACGGGATGGCTCAAATTCTGGGTTCAGAGAAAAATAAACTCATTCATTGTACTAAGATTCCTTGGACACAGTTTAAATTCAGAGAGGCCAAACATTTGGGGGTCCAGAGCTTCACTGATTACAGTAAATACAAGCAGTTTTCTCTAGCAGTTGAATCTATGCAGTACACCACTGATTTGGATGGGATTCTTTTAAGTACTCCAGTCAGCAATCCTGACATAAGTACATCAAATATTTGTCTTTTTCTGGATTATACTTGAAAAAGAGGTATCTGATGATTAAAGAAACCTACCTCTATTTAATTACATATACCTCATCACCTCATATGTAATTGTTATTAAAGCTAAGCAGACAAGTGCTCCCAGAAAACAGTTCATTTCTCCCAGCTGAAGACTGACAAGGATTTCAGAATTTATAGGCTCTCTGATTCACTGATGCTGCTTAGCTCAGGCTAGCAAAGGAGGAAAGCAAGGAAGATCATATATTTTGCCAAAATCATGCCACCAGCTTGTGGGTACAAATTAGTCTGGGTACACTTTAGCATTTATAATGTTACGTATTATTTGAAGGCATATACAAGCATCCAGACACCTATATGAACTAAACTTGACATATGACACTGCGGCCATGGAAATTATAGACACATCTTTGGATCTGAAAACCCAGGAGCCCAATTACCAGTAAGGTCTGAATTAGATCAATGAAGACAACATTAAGGCACCTCTATCAGAAACTGCAGAGATTGTTGAACCAACAGTGGTTTCACACAGGTTTCTGTTTTTGAGTGTTCTGCTTATAAATGGTGCTCGAGTAAATTTAAGCACAAACTTAAAGATGAAGGAAAAAGCTACAAACATCCCTCCTCCACCACAACCACCACCACCAACACCACCACTTTGTTTTTTGTTTTTTGTTTCTTGTTTCTTGTTTTTTGTTTTAAATACTAATACAATAGTTAACATCTTCCCTTGTGGTATTTAACTGTTAACACTTCCCTGAAAATCAGTGACCCGCCTTCTGAAAACTAACTTCTTGTTAGTGTTAGGTCTTAGGTTGGACTAGGTGATCTTGAAGGTCTCTTCCAACAAAAAGATTCTGTAATTCTGTGCTATTAGTCTGAGACCTGAGATGTCTTAAAAGGGACCTGATTTTCACATATAAGCAGACAAAGAAGTACATGCTGCTCAACCACCCCCAAGTCTCTTTCAAATATTTCAGCTGGGCTTCCAGACAGAAGCACTCCTGATCGCTACTGAATTTTGAAAAGATAGACCTTTGGGGTTAAACCACATTATGAAAATTACCCAGCTAATTCCCATGAAGTGTTTTGAACACAAAAGCTCAGTGCAAATAATAATGACCCAGTTCCCTTTTTTAGCTATGAAATCAGCTTGCAGATTAATATTCTTCAATTACAAAATAATAATTTCAGCTTGAAGTGGTTCGCACTCGAAGTGCAATTGGGGTTAATAGCGGTCTAATAAAGGAAAGCTGTTAGCAAACAGCAACCCAGAATGAAAAGCTTAGCATTTAGGTACTGTAGTTACATTTTATACTAAATGTCAGATTGCAAGTTCAGAAAAATGACCTAGGAAAATGACATCTAACCCACTAAGGATCCCAAAGCTCAAAAAACCCTGTATTTTCAGTTTCACATATGCCAAGATATTGTAGTGATAGGACAAGGAGTAATGGCTTTAAACTAAAAGAGGGGAGATTTGGATTAGATGTTAGGAGGAAATTCTTCGCTGTGAGGGTGGCGAGGCCCTGGCACAGGTTGCCCAGAGAAGTTGTGGATGCCCCATCCCTGGAGGTGTTCAAGGCCAGGTTGGGTGGGGCTTTGAGCAACCTGGTCTGGTGGGAGGTGTCCTTGCCTATGGCAGGGGGTTGGGACCAGGTGATCTTTAAGGTCCCTTCCAACCCAAACCGTTCTGTGATTCTATAACTGCCACCTGACCACCAAGGCAGCTCTTTTTACCTATGGCTATCTCTGATGCATATACCTAGTTCCTTATCTGCTAGTCTGCAGATCAATTTAGGTAGTAAGTACTGACTGTCGCAAACTTTAAATCCTTTCTTGGATTTGTACCCAAATGAATAGATAACTGACGTTTACATAATATTTGCTTATCTGCTTTTAAATTCAAGTCATATGGTTACAATATATTTGTATTGTCTACAAATTAGTTATTGGAACACATCTGTAAATAATTGTAGTCTCCTAATCTACGGTATTATGGCAAAGCTCCCTGAGAATTCCACACACAAAAAAACTGAAATAAAAGCTTCTGCATCTCAAAAGAAAAGCATAAGTTAATGCAGAGTGTTCAATAATTATACAAATGAGGCCAAGATCCTCAAAGGGGAGTGGTAAATTTGTGTGTCCATATACAAGGTACAGACGTGTAGCAGTTCCTGCAAATTAAGATCTTCTAAGGTTTCTTGAGGTTTGTATCAAAACACAGAAGCACTCCCAAGGAGGGTATATAACTTGGGTAAATCCTGGTCAGAGTGCTCTACTCTGAGTATTCCCAGCAGTTACAGAGACGGTAACAGAACTATTTGAAATAGTAAGCAAAGCATTCACTAGTAAATGCTGGCAGAATTTGCATATCTAATAAGCTGAAAAAAATTAGCATGCTGACAAGGAAGGTTAAATGCTGAAAACCACATTTTATTTATGAAATGCAAGCTTTTCAAATTTTAGGAAGGGAAAAAAAAGAACAAGCTAAACTGGAATTCCTCATATTTGGCAGTTTAAAAAACACTTTCAGTTACAGCTGAGACCTTCAACTTTGCCTATAAATGAAACACTTTAAATAACAATCAGTTACACAACCTGCTTACAATCAGCAGCTTATCTCACAAGACCTCTAATAACAAATTTTCTTTGTGGCAACAACATATCCAGCTGACTTCTACAGCGTTGACCAGCTTTGTTTATTCTGACTGTCAATCGCTCTTTTAAGTGCTTCATCTGGCACAAGATCTGATCCTTTTACATCATCATGGCTACAGCCAATTTTAGGGCAGCTGTTAAAAAGAAAAGAGAGACTCCAGTAAATGAGAAGAATTGTATTAGTCAGATACAGGCTTTTAAATAACATCTGCTGTTTTATTGTATTTATCTGGGATTCACTCTCTGTCAGCTCCTTGTTACCTCTTTTCCTCTTCACCAGCTCTCTGTGGGGAAAAATAAATCCATTTATCTAAATTGGTGGGAATCAACAGCTGAAGGAAGGAACACAGAGAGAGATGGAGCCTCTCACCTGTATATCACTCTCTTGCTCCCTGTACACAAGCTGCCTGCATTAGTAATGATACTAACATTGCACAGAAATCTTGCTATGTTGCTTTCTCTCTTTGAAGTCCTCTATAAACTGCAGGTAACTACCTCTTACCCTATTAATCTGCAGTGGAGTAGTGTAATCTTCACTGACAGATAAATAGGGGAATTAATTTATAGGGAAATAGATAAAAGAGAATGAGACTTGCAGAGGCTGACTGATGAATCAGTGGAACATCTAGTCAGTGTGAAAATTTACCTGTCCTTTTATGAACTGAGAAAGTACAGAAAGGAGAGATGGGGTCAAATTAACAGCCTCTAAATGAAGATCAAATACAAAATGGCTTACAACTACCTAGGACAGTCAGAGAAGGATATTAGGTTAACAAATACTCGGGGACCAGAGGCCATTTTCTTTTGGCAGTGGCCCAAACATTCACAGATGGTACCTGTAGTCAGATATCATACTTTTTCTGATTTTTTTCCCCTATTAGAAATAACTTTTGTCTCGGGTGCTGAACTTATTTACATTCAGTACTCACAGCTTTTATTCCAGACTTGCCCACAGCTTACTGTGTTTGTCATGGGTAAGTCACTAAATTGCTCTGTGCCTCAGTTTTCCCATTTATCACCTTATTAGAGCAATAACTTCACAGATTAATGAATAACAAGCGCTAAGAAAAGCCTCCAAGGTTTTCTGTAAACATAAAGTGTTAGCGTGTCCTTCCAGGCAGTGGAAAATTGTGAGCAAACCAGATATATCAGATTTGCCAACAGAAGTCTAAGGCAAGTCTACCAGCACAAAAGCTGGTGGCTGTGCGCATGCCAGCTGAAGAGTTGCCACTCAGCCAGCGGACTGCCAGGTACACCAAAAAGATCCAGTGGTTTCAAACACCACGTACACTATGTGTGCAAGGAGACAGCCACGTACAGTACATGTACATACGTCTGTAACTCCGCAGTGAGCTGCAGCTTTGATCTCAGAATAAAGATGGAAAGGATCCCCCAGCCAGGACTCTGCTCTTTCAGGATACCCGCAACACAACCAGCGCGGTGCACTCGAATGAGGAGCTTGTTGCATAAACTAGCTTGTCTTCCCACCACTGCAGACTAATGGTTTTTCAAAGACTGGCTGCATTTTCTCGAGAAACATTAAAATTACAGCAGGTCAGTGAGATTGGGCAGAGAAAACCAGGCAATCTTTCTTAATTTAGTGACAGCAAAGGCTAGTTATTGCTGTGCTTTTCCTTTTCCAGCATTTTGGAACAACTACTGTAAAAATGGTAAGGGTGCAAGCTCAAAGGTCAAGATTAAGAACCGCCAGGATTCAGACTGCACAAATAACTTCAGTTTGGGTATAATGTAGCTTTTAAAGCAGGGCATTTTACAGCTTTGATGATGTTTTTTACTCTATATTTTTACTCTATATTTTCACAGTACTAGAGATTGCTATTTTCCTGACGGATTTAACAACACAGAGAAATATTTAGAAACGGACATCCTAAATTCAGTTCCATATTCCAGAAGGTATGTTGTCTAGTGGTTTTGGACTGTTGAGCACCTGCTTCCTAGCCTGACCCTATCCTCCAGAACTCTTACTTTCTCCTCTCCAACTTGAGAGCTATTTCCCAACTCCCCTTCATTTTTCCGGCGAAGCTTCTGTCCCTTTATGTTGCTGGTTTTGTTGTCATTCGCAGTATATTGCACCCACTCCAGTTTTTATCCATAGCCCTTATAACACAGGCAAGACGCTTCTACCTTGTTTTTCAAGCTGTCTCGGCACTAAAGTAGTGGCCAGAGTACAGAGAGCCAACCCAATGGATGCTTGATTTAGTAGCGGTGCTTTCCTGTAGCCAGGAAAAAGTATGGAATAAGAAGTCCTGCTCCACCTTTGCATCCATGTGGCGGAGTGTGTTGAGTACCAGAAATGCAAGAGCTACGGATGGAGGAAGTAAGCTGACTGTGGCATTGTCTTTGGAGAAATCGGGTTGCTAGTCTCTACAGACCTTCCTGAGCATCAGCAAATTGCATATTTATTAAAAAGTTCACAACTTGTAAGTTTCCATGAGGTCATCAACCCCAAAACATGAAACTCTAGCATATTTGGTGTAAAAACAAACATGTAATTAATAACAACACTTAATGATGACATAATATGTCCTCTACACTTGCTCTAAAGTGTTTGAGTCCCTTTTCTTCTCTTTTAGATTTTTTTTTTTTTNAAACAATTATAAATTTGAAACCTATCAGGGAGAATCTCAGGTTTAATAATTCAACTTTTACACGTTTTCATTCAACAAAATATGTCCTACGTGGAAAGTGGCAAGCTGCTTTGGTGCTGCAAAGTAAGAATTATTTCATTGCACTACAGTAGGAAGTACACAATCCCATCTGATCATTCTTAAGCTTTGTACTACCTAGAAGGTTGAATTTTAATATTTCCCATTTCTAATTGTATTGGAATATAACTGCAAAAGAGGGCGCACAGTGGAGATGTTTATTTTTTCATTAACTTTAAGGATTGCTAAATAAGCAGTGGGAATAAAATGAGCAACTAAATTTTATGAAGCTTCCCTTTGTTGTTCACAGCTATATAAAATCTCCTTTATTCTGTTGTGCAGGTACCATGAGTAGCTGTAACTTCCCCACACACTTCCTGAGTATTTCCTTGCACATTGTTTTCATAAAAAAAAGAAAGATCCTCCATGCATACAGTACTAATGAGGAGACTGTGACTTGGGCAGACACTGAAGTATTACTTCCTGCAGCCTTGCCAATCCAAATACATTTCCTAGAACAAGTGGAGTAAAATTCCACTTACACAGCAAAGCAAATAGCTTTTCCACACATTCTTGTTAGCTTACCGGACTTTTTTCCTTTGCTGCTTTCGAGTCTGGATAATTTTTAGAATGGCGTCTTCTTCATAGGAATGTCCGCAGACTTTGTTTCGAACAGGCTTCTTCATTTCCATCTGTAATCAATAAGGTTTGATTTAAAGGAACTGATAATGCCCATGAAAGTTCTTCTTATGAAACTTATGTAAAACAGCAGGAAGTCTACTCATACATGGCATTACACTGGAATTATGGGGTCAGGTCCTGCGTAGTAAACTGCATTGATACTTATATGGTGGTTTTTTCCAAGCAATGTTGCTCCTCTCTGATAGTGCTTGTAATTTATACTACCTGATTTTTAACAAGTATTACAGACTTGTAATAAACAATCCAATGAAGAATATGAAATAGCTATTTCCCAACCTATTATAGCAGCAGTGATAGCATACCTGTGTAATGGGACAAATGAAGTTCACCTGACTCTGAGTCACGGCTATATCTTCATCAATTTGTTCAATGGCATCATTATCGTTATTATCTGATTGAAGGCGAACTATAATGGGAAACAAGACAATTTTCATTTAATATTTAATATAGATAGTCAATACTTAAAATAAGCAAATAAAGTCCAGCATTTGCCAAGCATTATATCACAGCGATATCTAATAAGCCACAACATATTTCTGTATCCACTCCCTGAACAAGATACTGCAAAAAAAATACTGTACTACAGTCTCTGTTAGAAAATGCTGATTTTTAAATGGCAGCCACTTTTTTATTTTTGTACCTATTTATAGCCAATGCTAGAAGGGAGGGCTGGAAAGGAATACAAGCTGGCCTGAATATATATGCAAAGTCTTTGGTTTTCCGTTTTCAGGTTCACCAAAAAACAGTAGCCTGCAGATGAGTACCCAAAATCTAATAAAGGATGAGGTGGAGCTTTTGTAGATTTGGCAGTCCTGCCCTCAAGATCAGTTCGTGTTTGAATGTCATAAATGGGCTTACTATATAGCCTGGATACACGGTACATACTCTAAAAGGAATTTGTACTATTTATCATAATACATCATTTGTAAAGTGATGCCACTGTATTTTAACAAGACTATAATTAGTGAAAAACATAAGCTAGGAATGTGTTATTTGAGATAGACAACAGAAACGTTATTGAAGTAACCTTGAGGAGGAGGGCCAAAACAAAATACTGTAGTCTCCCAGCATACACCTGATGGCTCAGTGCCAGGGAATGAAGGGCAGACGGACAGGAGGAAATCCACCTTGAGCCAGAGAAGATGCAGGTCCCTACCTTTGCCAGAACAAGAAGGCAACGTGTAACTCTGCGTACCCACGGGCACGCCAGCCCGGGGTTCCATGCAGAAACCAGTTAGTCAACAGCTGAGACACCAGAACAGCTAAGGAGGATTCCTGATTGCTAAGTGTAACCTTGATAAATGTCTACATGTTGTTTTATCTTTTTGTAACATTGCTCTGTTACTGTGAATCTAGGCTTTTAGTTGATGTATTTGTTTATCTTTAAATGTTATCTGGTAATACGAGCAAACTTAACACCTGCCATAACTTTCCATTCCCTTGGGGTAGCTCTGCAATGTTTTTGCAGCAGTGCCCTGGGGCATATTCCTCAAGGTGTCCCAAGCTGAACAGAACATTTTTCTCTCTAGCTGCACAAGCTAGTTTGCAATGCAAGAACACAGGGTTCAGAGAGGACGAAATCATTCAGTGGCCTGCATTGGCTTTGCCTGCCTATGGGGCAGTGAGAAACACAAGTGAACGCTGAGGGTTTAGAGTTACTTTATGATTTTGCTTTCTACAAAGTCTCAGCCTGGGTTCCCTTTGCTGCAGCTGCTATTGCACACTATCAGCCAATCTTTGCATCCCTGGTATTCAGTCCTCCACATCTGTTAAGGACCAGTGTTTCCTAACTTATGGTCAGTCCTGCATGCCTGTATAATACCATCACCTTCCGGATGATAACAAAAGACATCGCCCTTGGAGCAATCAGAGTCTCGCACACCCAGTCTAGACGGAGCACGCTGCCATGGAGCAAGCACATCTCTGGTTGAGGTACTCTTGGCATCAGCATTGCAGCCATCGCTCCACCACAGCACCTCTCGCTACGCCAGTTTTCTTGTGCATTTTTCTTCTTCCTCAAGAGAGCTTGCCCTTCTCTCCATTCCACACCAAGAGTTTTTCAAGCATTCAGGAAAGTTTCTGACCCAGGTGCTCCTGCAAGTACTTATCCAGGCAAGCATCAAGGGTATTCCTGTTTCTGTCAGTAAGGCCTCGCTCGATCAATAGGGTACAGACGCAGGGGGAAGAGGGGCTCAAATGTCAGATGGCAATAATAATTGTAAGGCTTTCATCTCCAAGAATATTAACATACCTTTATCAGATACTGACCCCCTAACAAAAGTACACATTTGCCAATCAGAAAGAAAAGGTGGGCAAAAGTTAACTATAAATACTGAAACCACAATGGTATAGACATCAGAAAAAGACTTGCATCGGTTACCAGTTTTCTATTAGTCTTAGACTGCACATATATAAGGGTTATTCTATCATAAGCACATACTATTTTGAAGAAAATATAAGTTTTTTTCCTATAAAGTGTTTTTTTAAAGGAAGCTTCTGAAATAAAAAGCAATGGGTGAAATCCCACTTAGACAGTAAGGCTAAAGAATATTCCAAATATTGGTAGGTGCAAGCTTCTGCATGGGATGGTTTATGTAAATACCATACTGATTTTTTTCCTATGAGTAATGCCAACAAAGAACGTGAGATTCAGAATATCCTAATATTCACGTTTCTGCAAATTTTGACAAACTGCAGCTCTAATCTTTCCTGCTGAAAACATCTGGAAGCATACATTTAAGTATGTTGTACTTTGTTTCAACTCATGAACTTGGCACACACTTACAGTGTACCAGCACATTGTGTCAGTCCATGAAGTTAGAACACAGCAGTGCTAGCAAGATTTAGGCCAGGTGATTGATTACAAAGGATGATTTATTTTTTTTAATCAATAATATTTAGATTCCAAAGAAGCTGGGTAAAGTTTTAAAATGTGGGGCTTTCGCCTGTGGTTGTACTTTAAAATCTAAGCATTCCAAGTCAGGCACGTAAGTGGCCTCTTCTGGAAGAGTGTTCACCTCGCACAGCACCTTCTGACTTTGCTAAGGAGTCACCCCTTCACTCATCACTTCTGCATGCGTTTGCTTAGGTACTGACACAAGAATTTAGGAGACTATGTTGAAGCATGCAAGTTGAAAATGTTAGCTCAAGCTTGGGTGCTAGTGCTTGACTCTCCCTTGAATATCTCAGGTCTCAAAATTATGTGGGATAAACTGTCTGGGTTTACTTCTACTTCTTACTGGCTTTGGAGGTGATTTAGATGCCTCATGTTTAATAGATGAAATTAGGTATGCTGAGACCCATTCCTGCTAGGTGGGATATATTAATCTTCATGGATTCAAACTCTCCTCTTGCTGCAAGCTTATCTTAAACACTTCATATTGGGACTTAATTTGTCATGACAGTCTACCAGAGTGGGGCCCTGGTTTCAAGAGGTTATCACAGCACAAATGAATAATTATTTAAAATATTTCCTTTTCATAAGCAGCTAACATTTTTAATAATAAATATGTAAGACTGGGATGATGTAAGTGATACCTCAAACATGTCAATAGCAAATTAGAATAAATCAGATAAAACACCCACAGATTTGTTGTTATTGCTTGATGTTCTACATTACAGAAGGAGAGAGGAAAATAACTTTTTCAATTACAGTAAAATTTGCAGCGATTACAAACAAGAACAGACATACATATATCCCGAATTGGTCAGTAGGATGTTCTAAACTGTAGATCTATGCCTGTAAACTCATATTGCAAGATATTTTTTAAAGGGAATTTTACCAAATGAAATGTATAAAGTTTCTAAGTATGACTTCTCTATAGAAAGAAGAAATAGGAACACAAGATCATACATATTTCAGCTAAGTCAGGTTACATTTTTCTAAAACTGGGTTTTCCTTGCAAATTAAAACCAGATGCAGAATACAGTAAGTTATTGTTCCTGAAATTCAAATGTTGCCTTAAGCAACAGAAGTACATAGATCTATTTTGGTACTCTAACGTATTACATTTTAAGAGAATTAAGAGTTTCTAGTTTTCTATTCCAGCCAATTGAAATGTATTATGAGCGTTAGTTAACACATTTTCTATCTGGCTATCTCAGCAATGATGTTTACAGCTAATTAGTGCCCACTGTTGTAATAAAACTGCATTCTCATAAAGGTATCTATTTTTGGTAACACATCATAATGAATTTTGCAACTGCCAACTGTTTTTGACTTATTCAATTTTAATTAAAAGCAGGTAGTACTTTATATCTCGATCACTTTCATCTCTTGATAAAGAAGTGACTAATATGCCTTAGCTCAGTTTTTACCAAGTCTGCTGAGAGACTGAAAACTTTTAAGCCAACTTTTAAGAAATGAGAAAACCGTAGTTCAGGGAGATTAACTCCTATATTATGGATTATATTAAGCGTGGATAGTATACATATTAAAAAAAAAAAAAAAAAAAAAAAAACAGAGGAAAGCTCCTCTCTGTTGTCATCTCCACTTTTATGATAGACAGACTGCTGTCTGCTCACTGCTTCCAGGGCTAACAATGTCTTATACCCAATTCCTGTTTCTCTAAGGCGGAGAAGTTTGCCGTAACCTGGCCACGAGTAAGTACATGTTGCAATGTGAACTTAATTGATTTCTTTCCTTTTGTGCTGCACTATTCTGCCTTCTCACCTGCCATCAGTCTGACGCTAATCCCGGAAATCAAAGAGTAATGTTAAGCATGCAGGATTGAGTCTTTGTAAGTCTGAGCCAGTAGACAGACACGTTCTTGGCTCCCAAGAGGGTCTATTGTACTGCTGACTCTATAGAAATAACAGCAACTCATCCAGGCTGGGAAAAATCCTATCTCTGAGAGCTCCAAGCAAAACACGAATGTTATGAGGGCAAGTCAAATGCCAAGTGTTTCTGCCAGCAGGACAAAGAAAATATTGAGAGAGGGGGAGGTGAAGGACATCGCATCCAAGAGTTATAGTCTAAGAGTGAAAGGTGGTAGTGACTGAACCTGGGACGCTGCTAGCACAAGGTGAGAAAGGGCCAAGGACAAGTCAAAAGGAGGCAACGAGCCCCATTGCTGTTTTGCACAAAACATGCTGCTGAGACCACCAGGGGCAATGCTGAAGGGTGAGGGCAGCGCGCCTGATGGTGCTCTGATTGTGGGTTAGCCTTCGACCCGAGAACCAGAGCAGACCAGCTGTCCGGTGTCCTGCCTCCCAGATGGATCCGCAGTAAACGCTGTAGGAGGAGTGAAGGAAGAGGGGAAGCACAGAGTAATAAAATCCCGATAAACTTTCCCAGTCTCTAGCTATTCGTGCCCAAGGACTTCCTGAGTCAGAGGTAATATCTTTGTACTTAATAGCCCCTGGAGTTTTCCTGCAATGAATTTGTCTAAACTTGGAGAGGGGAATTTAGGACTGGACTTTTCAGCTTGATTAGAGACAGTTATCTTTGCTAGAAAGGTTAGCAACAGTTTAATTTTCCTTGAAACTTACCGCAGAGGCTGCAGGTTACAGTTTAATTTGATTTTTAAAAGGGAAAATAAGGTGCTCAAGCTACAGCTGCAGTCAAAAAGTTCAAAGGCTTTCTGCTTTTGCTAGAGGCGAGCGATAGTTTAATTTGCCAACCAAGCCAAACTAGGCTTTGCATTAAAGTACATTACAATTTGATTACTTGCTGGTGTTGCAATACACAAGTTGATCTAAGGAAGGTGGCCTCTAACATGTTGCTCCAGCTTGCAATTGCAAATTTACTTGCTCCTGTCCAGGCCAAACAATTTGCTGTTAATCTACTGACAAGTCCTTCATATATGCCCTGTTTTACACATACTTTTGTAAGGAGTATATAGACATGGGCTTGGTCAATCCAAAATAAAACGATAATCCTGTGAATATAAGCCATTCTGATTTTCCTGGAGTGTGAAAAGTAAATTAGATGAACGAATTAGCAAATTGTTAGTTCCTTTACATAATAAGAGTGGGGAAGGAAAGGACAGTACCCTGCACAAAGCAACTATCCTCTATGAGCTCCTTTTTAATGCCATCAAATTCACAGCACATGTGTATTTTACAATATTTTGTCCCGCTAAGCTACAGGCCTTTTAAAATACACTTTTCCTAATGGAAACACAGTTCCCATTTTATCCTTTCACTACAGGGTAGAGCTGGCTGATGTCAGTTTTCCAGAATGACCTTCTATTGAAGATAGACTACGATTTGGTGGAAATGTTTTGGGACACTCATTTACAGAAATGTAAGTGAAGGAGACATAACAACACTTGAAGTTAGAAAGAAATTACTGTCTAATCCATTAATGAATAAAATGTGACTACAAAACCCACCTAGAACAAAAACAAAAAAAACCTCCAGAGAGTTGTCCTGTGAAACCTTCAATTCATACACTACTCAGAGTGAGAAGTAAGACATTATCTTTGCCTTTAGATTTCGGGAAATTCAGACTGCATGCAGTGGGAGCTGTGTCCCTAGAAATGTGAACAGAAAGTGTACTTTTTATTGTAAACCATGCAACTGGAACAGTTTGGTAGGAAAACAGAGAGGGGAAGCTTTCTTGCTTACTTTGTTATTGCATACAAACATGAGAAATCCACACTTCAAAGTCCGTGGATGACATTTCAAACAGCAGTTTCCTCATCCCTACAGTCTGGACTAGATCTGAAGAAGCTCCTGGGGGAGATGAAGCTTACCTAAAAAGATGTCATGGAGGCTCATCAGTAAGCTCAGAGGAGTCACTATTTCTGGAAAATCTAAGAAGGCCATATTCTTCCATCCTAACTATCATCACGTACAATGACGTGCAAACTTAATAAGCAAGTTAAACACCAAAGGCTTGCTGAAAATAAACCCAACCGATAAACAGATTACTTAAACAACCAGGAAACTCTAGGTCTACATGAAAAGGTGCCAGGTATAAGACTACAGAGCAAAAGTATTAGGGATGCCACAATAACAGCAAAGAAAGACAAAAACTGGAATATCTTAGAGGAAAAAAAAATACACAGGTGCAATCTACTAAATAACAAATATGTGAAAAGCACATATTTATTACTCGGGTCTTCTCCTACACTTCAGAATAAAAAAAAGGCTTAACAATAACTGCTTCATACAGTATATTGTAAAAAGGCAATTTGCATGCTTAGAGAGCACCATTTGATATATCAGAGATTAGAAGGAGAATATCGCACACATTTAAAAAATGAAGAAATTCACCCCAGACACATGAAAGAAAAAGTTGCAAAAGCTGCAGCCAGAAAAAAAAAAAAAAAAAAAAAAAAACACACCACAGANATTTCATTAGAAGATGAACCACTTTCCATTACTAACATTGTGGTCAGAATCTGGAATGTCACTGATGCAATGCTAACCATCAAATGACATGAACATGTAGGGCTTGCCTACACAGGGAAGCTGTTGCAAAATAAGCAAGGGTGTGAATTTAGAATGCATTAGCTACTTGGCATTAACTCACTGTGTGGACGCTCTTATTCTGCACTAGGAGTGCCTTTTGGCTGTTTAGGCTAATCCACTTCCACAGTGGACTCGAGAAAGGCACTGTTGATGCTGGACAGGAGTGCTGACAGGAAAGCTGTTGGGTATTAACAGCAACTTGGAGCCACATCCATTTATGCACGAGTCCTTAGCAGGCCCTGATGGTCTGTTCTGAAAACTTAATTCAAATTCTCTCAAACAATCCATGCCAAATATTCTCTACATATTAGCTCGTGAGCAGAAACCATACCTATGACATCTCTGACCAAAAAGTAATGTCATGTATCTTGTAACCTATATGATTGGAGGTCACTTTGCCCCTTTTAGTACATCCTTTGTGCATTCTTGTAGTCATTCACTTCTGAAAAGCTGAACTTGTGACAGATTTTTACCCGGAACATGCTTCTGCTGGAAAACATTCCTGTGACAGAAGTGTTCGGGGTACCAGAGGGGCTGAAAGCAAAGAGAGCAGCCATCGGGCAAGCGGACCAGGTAGCGCAGCTTCCTAGCAGTCTGTCCAAGGGGCTGCTATGGAGCCAGCGAGCAGAAAAGCCCCCAGCCAGCCCAAATGATAAACAGAAGCAGCCCTACAAGATTATCATTCTGATTATCATTTCAATCTGTCTCTTTAAGTCCTCCTCAGAAGACTTGTTGCCAAAGATTTCATTGTAGTACTTTCCTGACCAGCTCTGCTGAAAAACAGCTTTAAAAAGTTACCAAAATACTGCCACCAGACCCAGTGTCAGAGAGCAGTGAACACAGACGCACGTAGTTTGTGTGTTGGGGCATAGATAAGAATATTTATGAGGTACAGAGCGAGAGGGCACGAAGCTAAACATTACCGTGGTGATTTTCTGAAGGCACCAACCCCACAGCTCCCTGAGGCAGGCGAGAGGCTGCAGGCATCGGTGGGTCTGTGGTACAGGCAACCAGCCCCACTGCCCCTTCACCCTAAGGAAGCCGAAGAGACACAGCTGCCTCTTTCACAGGAACAGACAGATGCATGATAGTGCTCATGAATAAAGACGTGCGCTCACAAGTAAGAAAAAGTGAAACCGAAGTGCTGGGGACAAAAGATTCTTTTTCCTGTCCCCTAAAGCCCAATGTCAAGACACTTAAAAGAAACTGTTAGGCGAGATATTTTATTTCAGAATGAATAATAATGAATGGTTAGAGGAACATTTGCCATTCTGTTATTAGTGATGCATCTCAATCCTTCAGAGTGTTTTCTAAAATTCTTTACCACTTCAAAAATGAAATTACTTCATTTCGAAATACATAACATCGAGTGATTACAACTCAATGTGCAGTGAAGCACTGTATATTTCCACACAAGTTACTGGCGTTACATTTTTAAGATGTATAGAGAAGCTGGGTTGATTTCTCAAGCTTCTATAGAAATGAATTTCCGCTGTATTTTACACATTACCAGGAGCACTCTAGTTATTCTGCAGCTTTGCGCTGCCTGAAATACCTCTGCTGAAATGGCCGCTGGAATGGGCGAGAAGGTTCAGCTGCCCATGTATGATGGCCATTACTCCAGCACCATCCTGGTCCTTGTGCCTGCTGCGGTCACAGCCCTGGGCGCTCGCTGGGACCTGCTCGGAGCTGTGCCTCCAGCTCTGCTCCTGCCTTTGGTCCCCAGCCCTCCTCTGAGCACTTCTCCTAAGGCAACTGATCATTTGTGGAAGTAACAGCACCCAATTCCCTCTCTTGATCACAAAGCACTATAAAAAAAGGTGAGTTCTACTACCATCAGTGTTGCGCTAGTGGAAAACTGAAGCACAGGGCAGGAAAATGTCCAGAGCCACCACTGCCTATCTCATTAGACCACACTGCCTTCCACCAAGTTACTACGGCTATGAGCAGTTTCCAAATACATTCTTAGCAAATGCCTCAGTTTTCATGCTAAAAGCAAAAAATGTAATACAGAAACCAGTATCTTCTAGTAATTGCACAATATCTGGTTGTTTACTTTGAGAAAACTTTGACTTGCACTGAAGAACATGTGCTCAATTTCTGGTAAGTCATGCTTATAAAATGGTGCTTCTTTGCTAAAATACATGGGAAATGAAGAAAAAAAACAACATTTAACATCATATTGAAACAAGTTAAGAAATAAAGCTCACAGTTGTTTGTTGTTTTTTTTTTTTAAGAGGAAGTTACAGATCTGCCATTGCTCAATCATAAAACTGCAAGGTTTTCATCTAGGTTAAGGCAGAGACATATTGCATGTGTGTGTACTAAGACATTCTGCATTAACCATGCTGTGCACACTGAGCAGATCTTCACTATAATAATCCTCAAAAAAATGTTGCTAATCCCAATTTATATAGCATCCTTCTAAACAATGTCACAGGGGCTTGTGCTGCTAAACATAACACTATCATCATTTAGGAACAGCTGAACAGTAACTTTTCTCAACCTGTCCTGTGATGTAAGATTAGGCTTCTTGAATGGCAGTCAGTAGAAAAAATCTAACACTAAAGCCGAGAGCTATAAGTATTTATGGATTATAACTGCAGCAACCTAGTAGCTTCTGATGGTAATTAGTAGTTAACTTTAAACTTGATCGATATTTATTTAAAATCTCTTTCTGCAGTTTCTTATTTGTCAGGAGTGTAGCTGGAAGTGTGCATCTTCATTAATGCTACATGCATCAGAAAAGCATTACCATTCTATAGGTGTCATTTATATAGCAACACACGCATTTCAGACTTCACCTTGACATTTTTGCATGGTGCAGGAAATAGATAATCTGGAAATGGCTGTGCTTTACGGCAAGTGTACGACTGTAATGGGCTTAACTAAGGTCAAGCATGAGGCAAAGTCTTTTAAGCCCTCAAGGTTCCTCCATGTCAACATTTTCCTCTCCAGATCAGGTTTAATAGGGCAGTGAAATGGGACAGAGAAAGGACTTAAACACCCTCAGCACAAACGCACAGCAGCAGCAACAAGAACACCCAAGCAGGGCAGACAGAGCAAGGGAAGCTGTTGAATTGATGGGACAGCAGCTGCAGTGTCACTTGCACTTAATAGTAATGATAAAGAGAGCACACAGCTAAATCGCATGGTATTCTGTGCAGTTCTCCTTTTTGTAGCAAAGCAATTAATGTTATGCTCACCTTTTCAATCTTATATTTATTATCAGGATGGAGTATTATCGTAGTTGTCCTCTTAATGAACTATTAGCTTCCCTTGCAACTTTTTGGCTGGCACATGAGCTCTGGCAGAAACACACACAATCCCTATGAGTATGCTAAGATCAAGATTTTGTCTCTGAAAATAAATGCACTACTTAAGGAAAGAAAACAAAAAAGAATTCAACAGAGCTCCGCTAAGGAATCATTGTTTCAAAACTATGAGGATAAGGCACGGTCTGCTTTTGTCGATGCTCCTCTTACATCAGAAATTAAGCACAGCCCTGCAACCCAGAATTTAGGTTAGGTCAGCATTACTGAGACTCTCTGGTTTGTACAGGTAGTTCAGATTCCTACTTTTCTACAAGTTTGGCTATGGCTAGTAAAAATGTGTGAGAATTGGGTTCAGTGACTGGAAAGGGTGGAAAACTTTTAAGGACAGAATCAGTATTTCCCTGATTCTAGGCTTTTATTTGCAGATACCAGCACTGGTAAGTGCTCTTCAGGATCAAATACTGCCTCGATATGGCTTGCATGCCAACAGTAGAACATGTAACACAATTTAGGAAATCTTTCATTACATTCGGAAGCTGAAAAGGACTTTTAGTACAGACCATAATGGGACAATATCCTTTTCAAAATGCCACAGAAAACACAGACAAAAGACACAGTTAAGCTCCCCCATGACAAAACACACTCAGCCTTAACTGAAAGACTGCCACAATCATGGACTTCCTAGAGGTCTCCTGCTAGTTTTCTCATTGCAAGGCTGA
The DNA here is from genome assembly GCA_013399115.1 of Anseranas semipalmata. Classification (NCBI taxonomy): domain Eukaryota; kingdom Metazoa; phylum Chordata; class Aves; order Anseriformes; family Anseranatidae; genus Anseranas; species Anseranas semipalmata. Next base: position 307,897 of record VXAA01003101.1, read on the forward strand.
TCATGGTCCAGCATCCCATTTTGTATAAAGGAAAACATATAAAGTATCAGAAGGGCTCTCCAGAGGGCACATACTTGGAACAACAAATAATTCTAGCAAGAGGGTACAGGGCAATCCAGAAAACAGCAGTGAGTCGCGTGCCCATTTTGTCAACATAGGAAATGATCACTTCAAAACTTTCAGCCGCTTAAGGTGCTGTCCACCCATAGATGACAAACGCAGGGAAGAGTCACTGTGTTAGTGACACCCACAGGTATGTGGACAGGGCAGTCATTTAGCAGTAAGCAGAGCTCCTTGGGAAGTGACAGTCTTTGCAATCATGCATTCCTGGGTTACTACATTTGGCCTCTGGCTTGTACAGCACAGAGCTTGAAACGAGGAGCTCGATTATCACTGACAATGCTGATCTGGAATTTCAGGAATGGGTTGTAGTGGGTCCGGGGAAGCAAACAGCATTTATGAAGTAAAGAAGCACTCTATACCTTTGCCAACAGAGAATGTTATATTGCTCAGAGGTGTTGCAAGAGCATGCACGCAGTGTGGGAAAAGTGCAAACAGAGTTGGTGCAGTAGGAACTACAAGGGTGATGACATTATTTAGCAAGGGGGGCAGGAAGGCATAAGGAGTTCCACACCAGTCGGTGCCTGAAAATATTCTTCAGCAAATTATTAAACAATTCAATTATAAGCAGCAAAAAAATAACAAGGTAGTAAGGGGCAGTCAATACATTTCTTTCCAGATCTAATCATGCCAAACTGATCTAACCCGCTTCTCTGACACATTAACTGTCCTTAGTGGACAAGAGAAATCAGCTAACGTGCTGATTTTAAATACAGCTTTTGATGTTCTCCAGATGACATTCTCCCAAGCAAACTAAAGGAATTAGTGCATCTCTTCACCCAGATCCAAGAAACAACAGAATAATTAAGCTTTCTTCTGATTACAGTTTCTTTTTTTTCTGAAACAGATCACTGGTGTAATAATCATTACACTAATGCCTAAAAACTATAATAGAGATCAAACAAGATTGTACAAGACACTATACAGGTTCATAAAAAGACAATTTCTTGCATTGCAGAGCTACAGTCTAAACAATCAGGACAGACAAGGAAAATATCTTACCAGCACTGTCAGAGATGGGAAACTGAGGCAGAAAAAGATGAAGGGCTGGATTTTCAAATGAGCTCAGCATATTTGCTGCTGAGCTCGCTTGAAATTCTGTCCGTAATCAACATCATGGAAATCACTAGATATTGAGCTCCTTTGAAAATCAAACTTCAATATGAAAATTTGGCCCAAAGGTCTTTTGAAAATCTACATCAAGAGGCTTACCCAAGGTCACCCAGGAAGTCAGTAGCAGGGCTGGGAACTGAGCTTACATCTCTGACTCCCACTCTGGTGCATAGCTAATGTCACTCTGCATTCTGTTTTAATTAGCTACAGGGAGATCTCAATCCAGAGAATGCTTTTAAAATGAAAGAAAAGAAAACCCTCATAACTGTATTCAGTTTCCTCCCAGAAGTAGCAGTCCAATGGACTTCCAGCAACTCGCAAGTAATAGGGATTTCAAACTTCTTTTAACAAGCTTCTGTTTCCCTTCAAGAAGATAAACTTTTTGTTGTTTAATTCTCATAGATAAAGGGATTCATTGGAGAACTGTTCATTTTTTCTATAACAATATTTTCCTTCTACTTGTACTATGCCTCTGACCCATACAAATACTTTTCCAGTGACGAGGATAGAAAAAGGAAGCCTGCAGAGTGCAAAGGCTCCTAAGGATTAGTAGACAACCTCTGGGGGAAGGAGTGGAGACTTATGCTATTGCTTATTATTACTACATTTTTCCCTAAGTAGAGAGAGTTGTTTGAAGTGGTTTCCTTGCTAATACAGTGGCAGAGCAAACTATTTACTTTGCATGTATATGTGGTTGCTTCAGTACCTCTCTTGCTGGTCCTGTGGAACACCTAAGATGCAATGTTTTCAGCAGTTCACAAGTTCCTTCTCAACATCCAAATTCTCAGCATTTTCCCTGGCTTTGGCAGCATCCATAGGCCTGCAGACTCCCTGAGCATCTTCCCTGACAAGTCTTTTGTCAGAGAACTACTGCAGCCATCTCAAGAACAGCAGAATATAGAGAATTATAGCAATCATGGAAAACAAATGAAAGCTGGAGTAGGTGCCTGTAGCAGCTTCTTTTAGACTAACACACTTTGCTGAAACCTAGATGTGGCATTATTTTTTTCAAAGACAGAATAATAGGTTAGTATTTCTATTCGTATTTTTTATCATCAAAGACTTTAGTCTACTTTCCTGTAAATGTCTATGCATTGGAAGAGCTCTTCAAAAGGAGGAGCAGGTTATTTCCTCAGCTCTCTGACCCTGCTATGCTGTCTGTGATCAAAGAAGATTTCTGATTTCACTTTGTTGTACACTGGGAATCTCACTGATAAGATACAATGAGAATTTTGTCCAGTGTTCCTCAGACAGAAAGCTACATGGTGGATAGAAATGGAAATTCTGGCTTGTGCTGATTGCAGGAGTTTTCATAAAAGAGGAGCTGCTGGGTTCATTATTCCCCATATTTTTGTCAAAAGTAGAAAAATGGCTTGCTTTCTTCCTTCCAACTTTCAGTCTTCTTGTAGCTCTTCAGTGCTATTTTCAAATCTGCTGCCTACTTTGGAGTAAGTTTCTTTTGGTCTCAGAACACTATCTTCCTTCTCTGTCAAATGCACTTTCCACTTTTCTTCTTCATGATTTTTACTGCCGCAAAATGTGTCCAGCTGCCAAGGTGTTTAAGTTTAAAAACAGCTTTGTCTAGAAAAGCCAAGAAAGACTTCATTAAAGACAAAACAAAATAGGTGTGTGAAGCTGACAGATGGTGGAGTGATAGAGATAGTGTACAAGCAGTATGTTTGTTTCTACAGATTAGCTGTGCATACAGTTCGTACTTGCAGAGCATTTTAATAGTTTCTATCGGTAAACATGTATTATGAGCTTTAGTTTAGCACTAGTTCAGGGATTACTACTGTTTCCACGATGGAAGCCATTACTGGGGAAATGACTTCCAATTTCTTTCACAGGGCTCCCCTCCCTCTGGAGAGTGTTTGTCATGTAAGGGATGGTGTGCGCACACGCACATGCACAAACTAAAGGGACACTTAGAGGGAAATAAGTGAAGACGACATCAAGGTAGCCAGCACTGCCCAAGCAGAAGGGAAGTGGGTGATTTTTATCCATAAATCACACAGTGCATCGGCGGGTGTGGCAGCTGTCTGAAGGTCCTCAAGGGTAGAGCATACTCACGACCTACACCTGCAGAGTCCTATCTGTCAAGTTCTTTTTTTATATCTTATCTGCCTCTTGTTTCACTCCACACCCTCCTTTTCTTTTATGGCTTTCTCATTGTCTTGTCTCACTTATCACGGATTGCAAGCATTTTGGGGCGGAGAACACATCTTTATATAGCAAAGAGGCAGTGCTTTTACAGCACTACATAATTAATAATAATTTGTTCAGTATATAAAGTGAAGCTTCTCAGATAAGCACTAACAATCAGTTGTCTAGAAGAGGGGATCTCTTCAGTAAATGAAAAACATTACTGAAAATCTTGGGGTTAACCTTCAAGTGTATACCTAAAACAAATCATGACCACTATTAAACACTCAGGTTGCACATGGTCTGGAATGCTGATTGAGCAGACTTATGTGGCATCATCCAACACCTTTGCAAGCTGATGAATCTGAATAATTAAGTTTTCCCTCATTACAGGTCTCCAAAGCACACTAATCACGTCTCCACAACAGCTGAGTTCATTCTGGAGACGAGAAAACATCTTTGACTAATTAGGTGTTTCAATCATCTGGATTTGGTAAACTCAGGCTGCATTTGGGATATCTGTATTGACCATATACAATATCATATGCTGCCATACAGATTATGCATTCTGCTATCTGCAAACCAACATAGCAGTTGATCCTACAATGTATATTATTTTACTATATCTCTTTCCATTTTTGACAAGTCTGAATTTCTAAGGACCTTATGAAATATTTTCTCCTCTCTCAATAAAATCACAAAAGGAGTGTTAGTTTGTTCTCACTGAATACGAAATTTTAGTGTACATTATGATCCTGATCATGAAGTAAGGTCCACAAGAGCAGTCCTGTCGACTGTGTTCAACAGAGATCTTGTTGTCCCAAAGTTCACTTGGATGAAGGACAGAAATCCCACTTTACATGTGCTGCTGTCATGGCTAATGTCCTGAGAAGAATTTTATCTAGTCTGTTGATCGCACAAAATTTAGAATTTAAGTAACACTTAGATGAAGCACATCCATGCATGAAAAATCAAATAATACAATTACAGATATCAAATAATACAAAATGCTTTTGAAGATGCAGGGGAATTTTATTTGGAGAACATAATTAGAATCCTGCAGGTAAGCATGCTCACACTGATCTAAAATCCTGAAAAAGGAAAGAAATCAGGCAGCGCTAACACACTAAAACTGGTATAAACCAGTAGTATTAGCACCACCCCACTGCACTCCTGCTTTAATCCTGCAGACTTGTCTGGCATAGGTAGCCACAGGCATCTTTTCCAACATGCAACATCACAAAGATTTAGTTATTGGATACTTGAACATTTAAAGTGGGTTGAATATTATAATCTAAAAATGAATTTCTAACTGAAGTCTTAGTTAGCAGAACATCGTACATTTCTTTCCAAAAGGAAATTAACTATCTGGAGATAATGTACAGCTCTAATTCTATATGTAAAACTGTTTGAGATAGAGCACTTAACAAATATTAGCAACTTATATTCAAATACGACTCGAAATGATGAAAACTTCTTTATCAGAGGCCAACATCAGATTTAATCCGTTGAGCAATACTTGTGATTATTACACAAACAGATGGGTGGAAATGCACAGAGTTATTAACATTTTAGAAATTAGGAAACCTTATAATCAAAATATTATTTTACAAATTGATTTAAATACTGAAGAGGAATATGTTCAGGCAGGTCTTATATTTCAGACATCTTATTTCCCTTTGAAACAAAAAAAAAAAGCAGAAGCAAAAGAAGACAGACGTCAATGGCTGAATGGGTGGGTGGGTCTTTTGTGAGATGAATCATACTTTTCATTCAGTTTTATGAAAGTCTTGCTTCAAGCATGCCTATAATTACTATTTGTTGCAATCAGATGTATGGCACACCAGCTTGCCATGCAGTACAATTTACAAGGCTTTGCTAAGTTACTGAGGGTGAGAGTCTGTTTTGGGGACACAGATTGCAATGTGGGTCCCTACCCCAGCATGTACCTGTTGGCTGGGAGAGCTGATAATGAAATTTTAGCACAGAACGGTCAGGAAGGTTCTTTGTTATAATTATCCAAATTCCTGATTGAAGATGTGTAGTAATCATCAGTATAGACTAAGATAACTATCTGGTTCCCTTGGCCAAAGTTAGCTCTGCCTGAGAAGCTGTTACTGGTTGGACACACCAACCAGCCCAGGGTATGGCCTACCTTTATCAGTCTTGATGTTTTATATAACTTTACATTACTGCCTCGCTTGGGTACCGGCTACGTAAAGCTGAAGTGATTCTTAGAGACAATTCCACCAAAGGATTCAGGTGCCTAGCCGCTGTGGCAGTAGAGAGAGCACCGAGCTAGGTGCTGAAGCTTCTCACCGTGCTTCAGGAAAGTCAGCTACCTAGCAAAGCGATCTACAACCACCAACAACCTCAAACCTGCTGAAGATATCACACAGCAAATGCTGATGACAGCATTTCAGATCCCTCATATTTGGGAGTTTGGTGTCTTATTCTAAAAAAGCCTCCTGCCACCAAAGATTTAGACTTTTGAGGCTTCTCCGGAGTTCAAAGTCCTTTCTTTCAAAACAGTAGGAGACAATATTGTTCCTTTCAAAATATGTCAGGAAGAGAAGCAATAGTGCCACTGTTTCTGTTTCTTTCAATAACTAAGATAGAAAAAAAAAAAAGGTAAATAATCTTGGGTAGCTTGCAACCTTACTAAGGAAAAAGCAGACACTCTGACATCTTCTAGTGAAGTTGGGTCACTATCCAGCTGGAGTTGAAAATGAGAGCCAAAAGTCCAGAGCATGATTTTACAGCTCCAAGAGCAGGGCGTTCAGCTGGGAGGGAGGAAGTTATTGAGCTTCTCTCTTAGCCCCCTGGGTTACTTCTAGTGTGCATTCACACGCTGTCTCATGTGTAATGCAGTCCTCAGTATCTTCAGAGCAGCACCAGTGCCAACACCTAGCTGCATGCCCCAACCAGCAAAAAGCAAAAATATTACCTTTTGCTTGGTCTTCTCCTGTCACCCTTGTCCTTTTTGAAGAGCAGAGGAAGACAGGGATCTATACCCAAGTAAACAAATGAAGTCCCTCAGCTCAGGTTTTTGGATTGCTCAGTACAGACACCTAAGTGTTTCTCCCAGGAACAACATACTAACTGCACCCCTGATCAAGGCACCTCCACTGCTTCATCTCCATTTCGTGGTCCAGATCACATAGGTGTTCTAAGTACTCTGCTGCTTAAGCTTGTTACATGTTGTAAATCCTATCCTTAAGGGTCAATTTCCACTCATTGTACAGAATGGGTGGGCACCTAACTCAGCATTAGGCATTCTGTAACATGATTTGGTCTTCTGATGTTTCTAAGTAACGTATCTCTAAATCTACAAATGTCTCCCCAACCTCCCATTTTTTTTAGTCTGACCCTCTCAGGACGTAAATCCTTAATGGACTTCATGGAGTCTATGGCACAGCTCTCTTTTAGCATAAGTTTGTGTATTTTATAGCAATCTCATATAAATTTCAGATTTTGTGTGCTCATTGCAATAAAAAAAAAAGGGGGGGGGAAATAATAACAAAAAAAGCTTATCATCTTAAATTACACTTGCTTAGAAACTCATTGTGGAAAACAGCCAGCTGCTGAGCTATAGTAAACATTTTTACTGTGTTGAACAATTCATTCAATTATATCTTTTTCCTTACTGTAACTACAAATACTAGAAAATATTTATTAAAAAAAAAAAAAGATTTTTTTCCTTTTTCTGTTCTACATATTTAATATATATAAGCCATTTAATGTAAAGCTTTAATCATTTTAGGCTGCTTCATTTGAATGCAAACAGGTAGCATAAAAAAAAAAATCCTTTCACAGACTATATTTACAAAACTCTGCTAATATAACATTTGTGTGTCACAGAGACAATTCATATCTTTTTACGTTGTCACTACACTTTCTTCAATGAGTGACCTCAACCACTCACATGCCTTCAACTATCTGCAGTTCCTACATCTCTTTCCATTTCTGACCTCTCTCTTTTAATTTGCTCCTGTATCTCAACCCATCTCTCTCCCACCTCATTTCACATTTCAACACTAAGATAAACATAGAAAAGGCTGAAATACAGTTCTTAGGCCTTAGAATCCACTTAGAACCTACTGTTTGCACAATTGTCTGCAAACCAAGGAGTAAGAAAGTAAAAAATATTCAAGCTCTCTAGAGCCCAACGCCAAACACAAATCAGAGAAGCTACATTGTCTGCCTGGTCTTGAAGAAGGCCAACAGTGATACCAAGAGGCCATTCTGGAGTCTGGTGATGACAAGAATACAGGGATGCCTTTTTGATGATGGCCCTTTACCTCTCAGAAAACTGCAGAAGTAGCTGTTATGCTCCTTAGAACTGGGAATCTAGTGAATTATCAGTTCTACACCACTGGAGAGACGGCACCCCTTAGTTTTCCTCTTGAACCCCTACACTTCTTCCACTAGTTGCCTCTAGTCAGTTGTACATCAGTGTTGTCTTTGATATTCTATTTTTCCGTGGGCACATTAGCCTGAGCTGGGCTAAAAACTCTGTTATCAGTATTTGAGCGACCCAGTTTAACGCAAACTACTGCTGCTCTTTTTGTGATCACAGCATAGACATACCACTTTGACAAAGCCAATATCTGTCTCTTTCAATTTTTTCTCTCAAACGAGGACAAAACTAATTGGAAAGGGGAAATAAGGATCAGAGATACTGTTCAACAAGCAAATATGGAAGATTATCTCATCAGAGTCAGAAGATAAATAAGAGTGTAAATAGAAAACCTATAGAAGAAAGACCAACACCTTGAAATCTGTCTAACATTTAATTTGCAAGCAAAAATGTCCTAATTCTCAAGGTGGTCATTATGCATAATTCCTTGGGTCTCACTGTTTCTAGGAAATCAGGACACCTACTCACATATCTAAACACTGGCTCAGTTTATACTGAATGGCCATAACAGTGAACCGGCATCTCTTCCAAGAAACAATATTGGTAGCTACCTCATGTATTGAATGAAACTGTATGTTAACACTGGCCATCAGATTAAAACATCAGTTATCTACATGCTCAGAAGTATCTCTCCATACATCGTTTTTCTGTCTTCAGATAAAACTTTCTAATAAGAACAACTCTTTATCCACATACAGATGCAATTATTTACACAGAAGGAACACAATGTCTGCTACCAAAATACCTTCTTTACTTTCCAGAAGTCCACATTTTCTCACGTACAAAACAAATTCCTTTGTGCTTATTTTTGGGGCAAGAAATAAACACAAAGGCTATAAAATAGCAGTGTTCTCTGAAGACATAATGAAGTCATACATGTCATTAAAGTTTAGTCAATCTGCTCAAAATCCTCTAAGGCAAATACATTCAAGGTTAACACAGTCAGCTCCGCTCTTCTACTGATTATATGACTTGATCTCCTCTGAGAAATGTAGATTTGACCTTCAAATTCACCATGTAATTACAAATTTCAAATTAAGGATATGTAGCTAGTTTTTGACATCAAGATATATTTCACCTTTTCAGTAAAGTAGCTGGATAGAATGAAACAGACCTCCAGTCTTGCCTTTGTGTTTTTCCAACAACAATTTTCAGTTATTTATGCACCCTTCAAAGCACCTTACCTCGATGTTTATCTATCTTTCTCCCAGAAGCCTGGAGCTGCTGACCTAATGAATTTGGCTTTTTAATATTTCTGGGCTAGATATGCTAAACTGTATCACACATTTTATCCCTCACACTCACCCCAATTAGTCTCGACCTTAAGAATTGGACTGCAACCACTGGGCAAATAAAAAAGAAAAACAAAACAGATTAACTTCCACAATTCAATTTTCGAAATGAACAGAAAAAAAAAAAAAAGGATAGAATATGACAGCTCTAAAGCTAGTGGAAATGTGTGAAATCACATTCACACAATGTACACAGCTATTACAGTATCCTGATTTCACCAAACCGTTGTAAACACACTTCATGTTTTCAAGAAGAGCTTTTGTTTGAATAGTGGACTTTGAGACTCAGAGAATGCTGGCTTCAGCTCCTAATCCTACTGCAGAATGCTTTTGTCTCATTCAATAAATAATCAGTCTCTCTGAGACATTATTTCCCCTAAGTAAAACAGGGATCATAAAAATTTCCTACCTCATGCTAGTGTTTCTCCCATTGAAGAAAAGTCTGGGCATGAATGTGAGAAGTGTTTGGATCAAAAGCAGAAAGGCAAGCTGCCCTCAGTCACAGAGAGAGGTATAGAATAACTTGTAACAACCAGATCTGTTTCTTTAATAGGTTAACAATTCTAGTATTACTGACAATAAAACAAAATCTTGAAAGTAAACAGTTACCTAAGTGTTTCTGCAGTGCAAGAGAGGATTAACAGAAAGTACTGATCATTCCTAAAGTTCAAGGGAAAACCGCAAAGAAGTATTCTTGCCTTATTTCTAAAAGCGCAGTTAAAAATGTTTGAATTTCTTCCTAGTTTTCAAATATTTCAGTTCGCAACACGAATTAGCATTGTTCACTCTTAATGGTTTTCTCTCGGAGGATCTGCTCTCTGCATCCTGCCAATTGTTTCTGGCGAAGCTCAGCTAGGCCACAGAGCGATCGTTCTTTGCCATTTGTGGAGGCCTGCCAGCAGAGGCCAAACAGGAGTTAAGACTTGATTTAAACAAGTCTCAGTCTCCATGTAGCTCCCTGATTAGCTCCTTTGGCTCGACACCGCCATAAATTACATCAGAGAATTATGTGCTGGGGTGGGCAAAGTGGGAGGGGGAAGGTTCGCTGTGCGTTTTACCTTGTAGATACATGAAGAAGGGTTTTAAGTGCAGGACTAAAAATGAATTAATTTGTCCTGATGGGACTGTGAAAGGCCACTTTTCTGCAATTCAAATACAAAGACAAAAGGGTCTACCCCTCTAAAACTCCTTATTTAAGTAATAGATGGCTTTGCAAGGATTTCTGGACCTCCCTTAGACCAGAACCAGTGTTGAGAATGATGCTTCATCTAAATTATCTAAACCTCACATTATCTCTGTTCATTAGCTACCTTTGTTCCCAAATTATGTGTTTGAAATTTCACACTTTCATCTTTTGCATTACTTCCCAGCAGAAGGCAGGCTCTCCCACAGTGTGAGCTTACAAACAGAAATCATAGGCAGAATGACTGCAGTTTTCAGCTGTTAAATTTTAGGGGTTCAAACAGAAATTTCCTGAACCAGCTGCCTGCCTTTCACTTTGTTCATTTTGATAACAGCAAACGTGGTACAAGTCTGTTCTGAGATGAAATTAGGCCAAGACACACAGTAAGAATTTCAAAGATTAGCAAAACTGTGTTGCAACTGATGAATTCAAGAATCTCCAGTATCAGATATTTTGCAATGAAAGGGACATCGTCATGCCATGGATTTGGCACTTGACACCCCCACATAAAACTGGGCATGTTAAAAGCTTAGGAAAAAAAATATTTTTTAACATATTTTACTAGATTATTATTACTTGGGAAGCTAAAATTTCTAGGGATTTTCTCACAAGAAGGAGCTGAGGTATCCACTCCAAAGATTATTAAAAAAAATATGTTTCTGCAGGACTGAGCAAAGATCCTTTTACACACCAAAAGTCGGAGAAGAATCTGCTGCAGGATCAGTGATCAATGATCTCCTAGAGATCACTGCTGGAATGAATTTTATTGAACATTTTCACCAGTGACCCTAAGAAGTGAGACTGTGGTGAAGTCTCCAAGTGTGGGGATGCTAGCAAACTCTTCTGAATGGCCAAGTGCTGCCCTGATGATGAGGAACTAGATTAAGACTTTACAGAATTGGTCAAAAAGAAGAGCTCCAATGCAGATAAGTGTAAGGCGATTAATCTAGGGCAAAATAAACTAAACCACAGCTGCACAGTACTTGTAGTTGCACATCAAGAAAGGGACCTCGGAGTTGCTGCTACCAGTCCCGAAGCAGCACCAGTGAAAGAGGCCAACAGGCTGCTGGGCACCATTGAGATTGGCATGTGACACTGGGTGCCTCGATACTGTGTGCAGTTCTGTTTTCTGCATCTCCAGGGCAAAGTGGAGTTAGAAAAGGGCAACTAAAATGATCAAGGAGAGGGACAAACTGCTTTACATGGAGGGACTAAAAGGCTGAATCTCTTCTGTAGCTTAGACTCTGAGTCTGCAGAGAATATGAGTGAATGGAAACAGAAAACTAGGAATAGGAGATGGAAGGAGAAGGGAGGCAGATTTGGGTAAGAAATCAGATAAGTGGTAGGAATGCACAAGGTGGATGAGTTGGGCAAGAATTAGGATGGTAAGACAAAAAATATAGCAGCAGTTGGGTTGAAGGAGGAAAGGTGGGAGTGACAGGCAGAGGCTGGGATGAAGAATGACAGGAAAGTCTGGAAAGGGAAACAAGGAGAAATATCTAAGGTTGCAATAGGAGAGTTTCTACAAATTCATTTCTTCCTTGTGTCTGAAATTAAAGTTGAAATTCCAGAACCTCAGTACTGGGAAAATCTCTTCCAGTGGCTGGACAAAAAAGAGAACTATAAACTGTTGCTTCTGCTGGTATTTCTTCCCCCTTCATTGCAGGGGACACCATAAACCCAAATGATCCAAAGTAGCTGATAACCATACAGGCCCAATACAATTTAGATTTTCAATCTTTTTTGCATGGTTCCACATGAATTAAACTGCTTGTAGTAGCACACTGAAAGGGAATTCCTTTGACAATTCTTGACATTCCCCACAGCAGGTTTGGGGGTGTCTTCCCAAGAAGTGAGGACAAACCAGTTGTTTCATTGTGCTTTGTTGCTTACAATGGAATAAAATTGTTCAAACATTTCTCAAATTTCTTTTCACCACCACCCGTCCCCCAGGAAAAAAAAAAAAAAAAAAACAAATTTGTTATTTTTCATTCCGAGTAAAAATAAAAAGTTTTTAAAAATACTGGATTTTTTTTTTTTTTTTTTTGCTGAATGAATTCTAATCTTACTATATTTGATATGAGATCAAAAACAATACAAATAACAAAGACCAAAAAAAAAAAAAAAGACAAAAACAATGCCAGTTCTAGCATTTCCTAACTTTAAGTGATAAAATTTTCATCTTGCAAGTCTTGTGAGACTTTTGTTGCTTTCTGACATGATAATACATATGAAGTGGGGTAGTGGGCTGGCAGAAGGTTGGTAGGTGGAAAAGAAGGGAGGAGTAAGGCATAACAATGAGACATATTTCTGAAGTTTTATAAGGCTATTTCTGTGACATTTCAATGAATCATTTTCCAACATCAATAAAATTTACAAAATACTTACAGCCTGTTTATAAGCTGTTGCAATAATGAATAATAAACTAACAAGGGATTCCTTACATCCCTAGGAGGGAGTTGTCTAACTCCACATATGCTACTCAGTATACTGTCTTCACAGAAATACAATAGCTTTTGTTCCGTTTAAAAAATTTTAAATATAAGACATAAAAAAAAAACAAACCTCTTTTTCAAAGCATCTCCTTTTTCCAGTTAAAATACCAGTGTGGTAAGTACTGCTTAACGCCTGTAGAGAACTGGGAAGCTCTGAATAATTCTGATAAGATCAGTTTTACAAAAGAGTATGTCTAAACAGTGCTTACATGAAAGATTTCAGTTTACAGGAAAGAAAGGGAAATCCCCTCTGCAGGAATTGCACAAGATATACCAATTACAAGGTATAACATTATGACATAAGGATATGTTTTTATTTTGGTTTCTGATGACCATATTAACCGCAAAGACAAGACTTCAACAGGTTACACTCTGCACATGTAACTGGTGTCAGGAGGCAGAAAACACACTACAGCCACCTTGTATGGACAGATGTTTTTAGCATTGGTATGAAAAGAAATGGGTATTGTAAAACAGAACACTTGCAAATATAAAACACAAAGCACAAGGCATAACATAACAGAGTCAATCACTTTCTTTATCATCAGAAAAACAGAAAACGGATTTACTCTGATGAAAACTGTGACAAATCTAGTTCAAAAAGCAGGGAAATTAAAAATGTTGAGCTTCATAAATATATCTGTGGTTTCTCTACGCATTTAGAATTTACCCTTTTGACCTCGTGTTTAAGCAAATAAGCTTCTTTATTCAAGATATTATCAAACTTAAAATCCTGTAAGTTTAGCCACAACCAAATATAATTCCATTCATATTTATTCATATCTATAGTTTTGACTTGAATAACAAAATATTTCATAACAGCAAGTATGATTAAATACTTCCACCTTGAAGGGCTGGAATTGTGCAATATTCTTCTGAAATATCTTGCTAAAATACTCCTTGACACCACTTGTGCCTTGTCCTTCATTTTAAAAACATGCAATTAAAAAAGCATTCATACAAATCTTCTTCCGAATAGTCTTAAGTGCTCCTGTATATTTACTTAGAAAGACATCCACCCCAAGTAGTGAACGTAAGTCCCTTCTATATGTGTTTCTTCCCAAACTATCAATCATTAATACTGCCTATCTTTGTATTTCATACTACATTTTCATAAGTCTTGGAATCCAAAGAAGAGAGTAGGAAATACCATATTATATCAAGAATATTCATTAACAGGATAACTATCCAAAGTATTTCATTTCTTTGTTAACATATTTCTACACGTCATAAAACTCTGAGGCACCAAGAGAAATCTATTCTGTTGCTGCAGAGAGAGCTACAAAGTCAATTAAGTTCTCCTTCTTCCCATGATTTTAATGACTACTCATCTAAAACTCAGTGATGTAAAACATCAAATAAATCTTAATAATAGTTGCACCGTATTCACTACATGAGAGTCCACCAGTCCTCTGTTCCCGTTACCATCCAGGCATTTCACAATCACTTTGAATAGATGAATGCAAACAGCTATCTAACTTTGACAAGGCTATGATCTCTTAAGAGGATAGCTTAAGATCCGTTTAATAGTTTTGATGTTCTAAATGCCTTAGACATAACTTCATCACGAGTTGTTTCACAACTACCCTCTCAATTTTGGGTTTGGTTTGGTTTTTTTTTCATATTAAAAATTTCTGTGTAAGCTTATATGTTTTTATTTAGTCAATAATTTAACTTTTAGCCTTATTTTCTGCCTTAGCTTATTCAGCTTCTTTTAGCCTCCTTTTACATTTCCTACTTTTTTTTTCTTCAGAAAAAGATTTGGGTTGTTCTTTCAGTAATGTATTTTTGTCTCTTTTTCTGCACTGAAATTTTAGCAAAGCTAAAGCACTATAGCATTAGACTACTTTAAATGATGAAAAAGAAACTCACTGAGTTTACCATTGTCCTTACCGAATGTAAATTTGTCAGTTTAGTATTTGTACACAAATTCTCCAGGAAGTTATGCAGAGAGAATGCTAAAGAATCTCTACTACACACATTTTATGTTTTTGCTCTTAAAAACCAAGTGCATTTGACCTTGAGCTTGAAACAAAATTAATTTTTTGGTTTCTGAAGGATCACAGTGGAGCATATCAGGAGTTACAAGGCTACTTTTCTTACCTATGTGAAAAACTTCACTCTTTCCTGAAGCTAAGCCTGTGTGCATAACCAAACAGTCTTTCAAATACATATTTTCATACTTTAGAAATACAAAAAAAACAAACAAACGAACAAAAAGCACGGGATGCTTGTGTTGTTGATAGCACAAGATTGTTGGAGACCAATGAACAGATCACTCTTTATCATTCTGTCATTATGACTCAGAGTGTGGTTCAATGTCTCATTCACTAGAGCCATCAAAACCAGAATTACGGAAAGATCCATTTCCTCATAGGCTTTTCCATGACATTTGGCTATATTCCTGAGGCTGCACTGACTGCTGGGGTGACCTTCAACAAATCACTTTCAGTGTCTGAGTTTCCTCATTTGAGGTGGCTTTGTTGGTAAAACACTTCAAGATCTATTGATTAAGAGCAAGGTATATATATACAGTAATAATCAAGCAAAAGCCAGTTATTTACATTGCAGAGGCCTGTAAAGTCATCAGCCACCCATCAGCCCTGACACAATGGTACCCATGATAATGACTATTGCTATTTTTGATACACAAATGTTAAATAAGCTATTTCCTGTATCAATGCTGACAAATACTAGATTAAAGTGAGGAAATTCAACGTCAAGCAAAGATAGATACTAAAAGCAGTAGACTTCTTCAAGATCATTCATCATCTGTTCTACGCTCTGAATGAATCTGCTGAAGAGGAACTAATTTTACCAGTTTTTTTACAGTTTCACAATTTTTAATGGAGTTGTATGTACAGTCAGAAAAAAAATAAACAGTAGCGGTGAAAGAAAATAACCAAGTAATGGAGTTTATTGCTGGTTCTCATCCTAAAAAGTCCATCTGAATGTGGAATCTCACAGTGAGAACAGTGATAGATGAAGGTACAAGGGAGACCAGAAGAGCAGTAACTTGTCCTGCTGCAACCCAGGGAAGATTTTACAGATGCCCTCCATTACACTCCTATAGAAGATGATCTTTCTCCTTCAAAATATAAACTCTAATTCTAATAGTTTCTGTACAGTAAAATAACAAAAGTGCTGCTAGAAAAAGGGACTGTTGGGTATTTAGCATGTCAAAAAGAGCCCATATTACAAAAGATTCAGAAAGGATGTGAAACCTCACTTCCAAGTACTTATGAAATACATTATGCTTAATGAAACTTCTGCTAAAAATGAGTAAATAGCACATGATCACACTTTGCTTCTCTATTTTAACAAAAACTCTTCAATCTAATGAGTTAACTTCAATAGAAAAATTATTTCTGTTACCCCTAGTGCTGCCTTACAATTCCTTACAGGATGCTTTTGCTTGATTAATTTAGATTTCGGCATTCCATTCACCATCTTTCACCTTGTTTTAAAAATATTACTTTAATATAGGACTCAGAGTGTGTAATACTAATTACTTACAAAAACAAACAAGAACCTTTTTCATCACTCTCCTCCTGCAACCATCACACAGTAACAATAATAATAACAATTAAAAAGAAAACACACACACACAAAAAATGAGTAGAGGTCATCAATATTTCTCCCAGGGAGCACCCCAAAGCACACATCGATCTCGTGGTATAGGAATAGTTTGGGACTCAGAAGATCTGGCCATTATCAGAGTTTTCATCTAATCTTGGGATTTTGCTTTACAGAAAATAGGAATAGTACCCAATTTCTCCCTGTCTGTTCTGCACTAGACTATAATCTATTCTGAGCAGGTGTTATTTCTTATTCTGTGTATATGCAGTACCCAGTCTAATGGGATACCCACCTTAATTGAGATGAATAGAACCCATTCCTATGAAAATCATAAATGCATACATAAATATGAATAGTACAGCTATGGGAACAGATTGGTGGGTGGGGAGGAACTTGAAAATAAACACAATAGGAACAATAAAGCAATCACTCAAGAAAACCCTCCAAACAATAATAGAGATGTGCCTAGCATGCTAGCAGACTGCAAAATACAGGTGGGTGGTCTGAGTTTCTACAAAGTGAAATACAAATGTGAAGACAAACTGTTCAGTACGCAGTGCTATTGACGTTGCTCACATAATTTCTACAGCACATATGTAGGCAGTATTTGAAGGCTTCATAGTAGAAATCAAGATATGGAATTATTTTCCCTTCTTTTTAATTTATAAGTTACATCCTAGTTTTAAAAAGTACAATGTTGTTTTTCTCTTTGTTGTTGTTCTCCAACAGTTCTCTTAATCCAGCAACCATCTACGACGTCAGTTAAAGGTTCATTTATTTCCTCACTGATTTCCTGTAAAACTTGTGACTCAGCATGTCACCTGAACCTGTTGCTCTGTGGACTGAAAGGACATCGAGCACTTTTGTAACCGTGCTCCAGCTGCACACTCGTCAGCAATGTAGAAGTCATCCCTGAATTGGAGGTGATCATTACCCTGTTACTAAATTCGCCCCTGCATATATGACTGCATGCACACACACCTTGCTAACTGAGCCAGAACTATTTCTGTCATCTTTACTCACTATTGATGAACATACCTTTTTCTCTATTCACTACAGAATAATATTTTCTTTTTCTCTCAATAGTTTTGATATTAATGAGAGTCTTGAATAATTTCCTTGCAGCACTGTTCTCCAATCATTCTTTTTGAATAAGATCTGCTTTTAATAACGCGGTTACATTTTCAAATGCAACCCAACATCATTCATGTTTTAATTTTTGAATATGTATTAGAATTACTTGTAAAAGTCTCCTTTTCACATATATATAATGAACTTTTTCAATCTGAATAGTTGGCTATTTAACCTGGTAGACTTAGGACTAAAGTCTTTGTGCCTTTAAAAACTTCTCATGAGATTTCTTCCTAGTTGGCCTTTGAATTTTTTGGTAAAGGTTTTGCTTCTGGGTTTTCAGAATACCTTTTGGTTTTATTTGAGGAGGTATTCCAAAAACGCTTCTTTTATATTGAATTACTAAACTGCTGCATTTAAAATGAAGAAGAGTTTTCCACTCTGCAGGTTTAAATAGAACCTACTTGAATACTGTAGAGTATATCTCTATCTGAAATAAGGAGAAAGAGTAAATAGTATTCTCTAATTTGTTTTCTTGGCACGATTCATTATTTTATGGGCCTCTCTTCTGTCATTTTGTTTCCAGTCTAGATTTCCTTATACAAGAAAGTTTTTCTGTGCCTTTAATAATTTTTCCTGCCTCTCTCTGAACTTTACTTTAACAACCTTCCCTTTGAACATAAGATCCCTGCAGATGAATACAGCATTCATGGAGAGGATGTATAATTTGTATATAATCTCTTAGCTTTCTCTGTTCATTTTTAATATGATCTTTTTCCTCTTGCTGTACTGTGAGGGGACTGAATTTGGGGACCCAGAAAAGAAAACACTCATTGTTTTGAGCCCCTCTCTTCCCCAGTTTGTTAGTAACAAAACGAGGCGACATCTGGTTGGAGAGGTTTAAGCTGAAATTCTGCTTCTGAAGAGAGTTGGGGAGGAAAAGCATGGGATCCAGACTTTCCATAAGGAAGCTAGCCTGCTGCCGGGATCCCTTCTTGGGAATGTCAGAACTGTCCTCCCCAGAGTTATTCCTAAGAACACAAGTGCAGGATGACAAAGCCTTCTGACTACGCCTGCTTGACCTCATCAGCTGAGTCATTATTTTGACGTGTATTTATACCACCTTAAATAAGAAAAATCTCTTACGGAAAGAACTTAATTCATCCTTCTGAAACGCCTTGATTTTTGGTACCGAACCCTCTGGGACTGGAGACCGCCGGCTGCCAAGCAGGAGCACCTCGCTCACTCCCTGTGTGCGCGATGGGCTGGAGCCAGGCTGGCGCTGCCCAGCTGCCCACGTCTGCAGGCACACGGTTCGGAGCCCAAGCGCACCTGGGAATGTTGAAGTCCTCTTTTCTGTAGGCATTATCTCTAGACTTACCTGTGCTGTCTTGAATTAATCTAAGGTGATGCATACCACAGTTCACACCATTCTTCTACTCTCATCTAGTTTCTTTATTTATTTTTTATTTACTCAGTAAAACAAGTCATTGTGTTACTGTTTTTCTGAATGGATCCCTATTGATTCTCCTTTATGACGAAATTTGTTACTCCTGTTCTTTATTTTATCCTCTCCTCATCCATATTTAGTTGCTTTTTGAAATAAAAAGCTTCTCATATGCCACAGAAAGGAACTTATTTTTTCCAAATCTGATAAAAGCTTTATTACCCACAACAATTTCAGATTTTGTGCCATGGGTCAGGAGACCAGACTAATTCTGTAGTTCAATAGTACATCTATTGAAATTATTCTCATACTTAGGAAATTCAACAATGTCAACTTGTTCACCACCTGAACAGAAATACTTTAAAGGCTTTCTGAAAGCTTTATGGGTTCTGCCACTTTAATTCTGAAAATTATGTCCTTGTTCATTAGGGATAAGTTTCATCTGCACAGCTTTACTTCTGGTGAACAGACATTTCGCCAGGGCTGCTAGCAGCCGGAGATACCCTGCAGCAAGTACCCTCTAGGTATATGTTCTGCTGTAAGGTGTGTATTGAGATAGACTGACCAGGGAAAATAGGAAAAGACATTGTTGAGAAAGGACTGTTCAGAAAAAAAAGTACTAACCTGTGACAGAAGAGATATGGATTCATTTCTCTGTTCTGACACACTTTCTGAAATATCCTGTACAAATCACTTACTTAAACCCAGACCCACAAAGATAATGATGTGCCTAACTTCCACTGAAACCCATGAGAGTTAAGTCCCCAGAAAGAATTCTGTGGAAGTAAGTCTTGTTTTTCTGGATCTCCACTATCCATCCGCACAATAGGTATTACTGCAAAACAGCATTTCATCAGAGGCAGCTCATATATTCCCATTAGTATCCACAGTACAGAAGAATTTAAAGAAGGTATTGGCTATGTGGGATATTACACAAAGAGGAAAAAAAAAAAAAAAAGACCTAGAAAAGCACATTTCAGTGCCAAAGCTGTACTTGTCTTTAAAATAAGCAGCCTCAGTGTCTCAGCCGTCTGCGTGACACTATTTCTCTGCCACACTGCTGCGGTAGGAAGATTACAGTAATGCAAAACCCCGAGTGGCACTACCAAGCCCAGGAAAAAGGGAGATAACCAGCAAGGGTAGAGCAACCTACCCTTCCTTTCAAGGCTTAATAGAAAAAAGAAACATTTCTACATTTGAAACAGAATCAAAGGCTTTCTGCCCAAATATTGTTGTCATTAAGTTTTATGCATTTGATTTATTACCACTTCCTGCTGTTCATATTTAAACTGTCCTTTCCAGCAGGCACATAATCAAAATCACATTAAGCGTTCCAACAGCTTGCTCGTAGTGGCTATTTATAGTAAATATTTACTGATAGATACTTTAAGAGAAAAATAAAATCCTACACATGACAATTATTTGGAAAATACTGATCAATTTCAGTTGGATCAACACTTCAGTTTAGGATCTGCAGCTAAAGACAGAATGGAGTCACATTTTTATTATTTTTAGAACCTATTTCATATTGCCTCACTATGAATCTGTAGTGCAGTTGCTTCCTTGAATGTTAGAGATGTGAAGCCAAGAGTGACATTTTTGCTGCATCCAGTTATCTCATTAAGTATGAAAAAAGTTTTTTCTATATGAACTCTCACATTGGTGAGAGCAGTTGTCATATGCTCAACTCATTAGCAATCTTTCCTAATAGACCCTGTAAAATGGGTCTTAGGTTTGATGACAGCAAAGCCATACTTGAGAGTTCAGTGAGTTTGGAAATTCCACATCCTGCTAGAAATTAAAATGTGTGTGTTATGCAAAAGTTCAGTAACATACAATGGAAATTACCCTGTATGGGGTCAAATAGTCTGCAGAACAGTTGGAATTTTAAGGCTGTAAGACTGTAAATTAAAGAGAAACCAATCAATTTTTCAAAGAAACATATTAATACAGTATGCTTACGGCAGTGCCAAAGCCCTTTATTTTAGGGCTTTTTCGGACTTAGGCCTCTCATTTCATGATTGAATTGTCAACTGACTGCATTTCATGCTAACTGTCTCAAGGCACTAAAATGGTGATCAAGCTGATGATTTAAGAAGACATCACAAAAGACTGCCTAAGTGGCAGGCAGCTTGAGTATGTATGCCTCCAAGGATGAAGCTAAAGAAGGTTTCATGTATTAGATACACTAACATGCAGCTAATGGATACCAGCACAAAAAGCTCAAAAGAAGGAGATACCCAGCCAGAATCAGCTTCATTATAAGCTTTTAAAAAGAAACGGTGCAACTCTACGGTTAACCTGTTACTCTGGTAACAGCTAGTATAACGAATCCAAAAAGGAGCCATATATTGAAAGGTGTGTGCAAACTGGTGAGCAGCTGTGTTGTTGAATCAAAACAAATTCCAGGCAAAAGAAAAGCCCATCTGTGAGCACTGATACATAAAGTACATGCTGCTATTCTGACATAATTACAAGCAAAATAAACCATAGACAGCACAAACTGGGTAGTGAGAAAACGTATGTCATAACAATCCAACATAGGGATTTCTGTGAAAAGGGCATGGTCCTCGGAGATTCTGAGATCTTTAGCTTGGCTTTGTTACTTGTGAACACATTGCCTGGATAAACTGGGAGACAAAGGCAGAATAAACCTCCTTATATCAATGACCTTTACTCAGCAGTAGCACTTGAGTTTTCCCAGGGTTGAAAATAAGGTAGCTTTAACACAGCCAGCTGGCAATATCATCCAAGCATTACTTCACGGGAGATGCTGAACTTTCAGGTTCTTCTGAGGAAAGAGAGACATGCCTGTATTTCACCAGCATACTGATGAGTCTCCTTTCTAAATTCTGAAGTGGTGGCTCTACAAGGCATCATATTAAACTACCTGGGAGGCAGAGTATGGCCTTAAGGGCTGCTACGTTTCAAAACACTTGATGATGACATACAGTTGTCTGCTAGTACCTGTTGAGCTCTTTCTCAGAAGTGTGGTGAAGTGCAAGAAGAATAGCCTCCAACATATCTGCAATGTCCCTCATTCACCAAGCAATAAACCACAATCAAACATTCTTCTAGACACGCAGCATAAATGTGATGATTCGGCAACACAGATGAATGCACAACCAACACACCTCGTACAAAACACAGAGGAAAGCCAAACTTGGCCTGGAACCTTTCCAAATGCCATTGACAGGCAAATTTGGGGAAAATAACCAAACTGTTCTCTACTATTTATTTTTTTTTTTAAACGGATGAAATCTTGGTCTTACTGAAGTCAAAAGCAAAACTCTTCATCTAACAGCGCCTGCACTTCATTTGCAGGAAATGAACTGTCAGGCTTTCAAGTATTTTGTCTCTTGGGTAATACTTGAAACATTCATCAGCAGTGCAGCGGGATACTAGCATCTCTTTAATTTTCCTCTTGGTAGATAAAGATTGCAGAAGCTTCCATGTTGCTGCATTCATCTACATTTTAAATAATGGAATTATAATCTTTCTACTTTCCTTTTATTTTTTTAGAAAAGAAATTCCCTATCAGGATGGCCTTTTTCCAGTCCGAGCTTTTCATGTTTCCACATCTGCAGCTGTTAGTATGAGAGAAGCTGCTTTGGATCATTTGAGTGAGTACTCTACCACTTCTGCTTAAGAAACATGAGTCTAGTAACAGACAAGTCAGCTGTCAAGAGGTTGTTTCACAGATGTGCTTGGCAACATGTGAAGCCATTTTCAGCTGGCAATAGCTTGAATAAACATGTAATTCTACCAGTGAAAAAGGCTTAGGATAAAGCAATGATGAAATCAAGAGTCAGCAGCATGCATTTTTAACCGTTTTTGATGTTCAGCATCCCCTTCCAGAACTCAGTGCACGTCTCACTGCTGTTTAGCCCAAACAGTCTGCACTCCTTTTAGGAGACACCAAGCACAGAGGCAAAAGGAGACTGCACAGCCCAAGGCAGGGCACTGTGTAAGGGATCAACAGCCTAGGCGAGTGGCACAACAAGGGCTGTAGGTTTAGTGCCTTGCTTCACCTATCGAACTCCACATTTTATAGGGCAATAAAAATATTTCCTTGATTACGCAACAGATGGGCAGTCAGCTTCGCTGCTCGTGTCAGCAATACACTTACGCTCCTATTTCTGGAGTGTTAACAAGTAAGAGACTCACAAGACTAGCAAGTGTGGAGAACAGTGTTTGATGTTGAGCAGTCTATTATCTTGCCAACCACAGTCTATACCACGGGTTGAGTTTGATTACAGGCAGGTAACATTTCTCACAAGGATGTTTTATGAGCTGAAATATTTTTGCATCAGTCTGTAGCTGGAAGGGAATAAGCAAGTTTATTATTTGTTACTTTCCAGGTTTATTTGTATTCAAAATGTGCAAGGTGTTTTATGTGGAATTGCTCATGCCCTCCCAGATGAGCTCCCAATCAAAGGAAACACAAGAGAGTAAAGATTCGGCTTACAGAAAAATCAGTTAAGCACTTTTCCTTCAAATAAGAGGCTTATTCACAGCGCTGTAAGAAGAGACTGAAAATGCACACAACAGTGTGGATACCGAATTCATAGCTAATCCTATATAAATGCACTAAAGCGAATATTCCAGAATTAACAAACAATGTGCATTTTCTCTTGCACATCACATTCCACCAAGTATTTGTACTGTAAGCTGCTCAGAACAGGGACCTGTCACTGTTAATTAGGCCATAAGAACTATGAACATTTAGGTACCGCATTTAAGATATTTTCTTCTTTTCAAAGTTCAAAGAGTAGATTTGAGTTTACAGTTCTCCTGTGAAATAGAGGTTAAGGAATAGAAAGCAAAATCTCATTTTAAATACCTGATGACTGTGGTTTGATTCTGATCTTCATTTCTTTTTTTAATTTATGTGATTTACACTAATAGAAATGATAGGACAGCATCTTTTGATGTTTCACACAGTAAAACCTCCAGTCTCCTACAGCTAGACTACCTGCATAATACCTGGAAGAGTTTTCAGAATCACATGTTCAGGACACATCCTAACCTATATCTTACTTTCACAATCATCAAGGGTTGAAAATATCTCTTAGATCAAAATATTTTGTGGAATCACATACTAGGTAGGGGACTACAGAAACAATAATTACTGGAAGGCCATATTTTGGTGAACTTAGGACTACTTTTTTTTCTTAGAAAGACAAGGCAACATAAATTCAAACTTCCTTAAAACTCAAGAAGAGGAAGTTAAAATCTTCCAGATGCTCAAATTCACAGTTAACTTATTTTTTGTTATTTTGTTTTTAAACTGATTTTTGAAAACAGACAATAAAAGTGATTAAAACATGAACAAAATCATTCATGCTCTTATTGTTCCTCCCATACTGTTGACCACACTGACTCTTTCAATATGCAGCTCTGAAAGAGCCAATCCAAAAGCAAAATATTTCTGAAATACAATTTAAAATCAGAAAAGAGGAACAAGACTGGGCACACGTTTCAGAAAATCTGACCTTGTGTGTAAGTTTTTGAATCAAAATCTGTTGTTAAGAACTTCTACATGAGTTAATTCCATATCCAGAGCAGAAAACCCAACCGAAATGATCAAACTACAATGTGCCTTTGCCCAGATATTTTCTTTTGAGGTTGTTAAGAGTATAAAACAGCATGCACCAAATGCAAGGCTCTTTGATGTACAGGTAAATCCATGACTGCTTATCATGTGAAATCAACCTCTCATGTAAATTTGAGTTTCCAAATGGACGTAGTTGCAGCAGATGAGACTGTTCTAATTTATGCAAAGAAAGGGTTCCCACTCCTGCAGCTGTTAGCACACTCCCTTTGCACCTTCAGATCCATTCCTTCTCAAGCAAACCCATTACGCATCTCTCTTCTGACAGAAGTGCAGCATTTAAGTGAAGATTCAAACACAAACACTCCGCAGGGGAGCTGAATACTCTCAACTCCTGAGTATATACATATCCCTTACCTGAAAGGTTTGGGGCTAATACAGTCATAACCAAAAGCATTTTTTTAAGAAATAGCTCAACTGTCAGTGCATTTTGCTACAGCTAGAGCTATTTCAGAAGCAAATATTTTGAACAATAAGGGTCTGCACACCTGGGAAGTTGGCAGCCAAACCTTAGGCTATTAGCAAATACAGAATGTAACTTTCCTTTAAAAACCTCAAAGTACTAATATGGGCAATTAAATGTAATATTGGTCTTTTTTATATACCTGGTTATGTTGCGTAAAACATCTGTGTTTTTTTTTTTAAGTTCTGAAAGTTCCCTCTATAGCTTTATATCATTTATAATAAGACTCCTGAAATGCTATTTATTTTTGTGTTGCCTTGCACATCTATGCCATTCCTACATGTTTTTACACTACCATTTCTGTCTTCAGGGGGTTGCAAGATAAGGCCCCATTCATTAAAGAGCCTTAAGTCAATGGTCTTCCGTCTGTGGTCTGTGAGACTGTAAGCTTTAAGAGAAGCAAACTAACCTTCATTAGACTTGTTTTGGAAGGGCCTACAACTCCAGTCTGTGAAGCCTGCACACAAAATTGGTAACTACGGTGTTAGCAATAGAGAAATCACACAGATATTAGTAGGGCCAGGACCCACAGACAAGCCCTCCCTCAAGCAGGAAGCCGTTCATGAGGTTCAAAGTCTTCTGTATTCTCCCTAATACACTCTTCATCATTTAGTCCATACTATCTACTGCATTTACTAATTCATCAAGCTGTCTTTGGGGACAGGTTGAGATTCTGCTTGTCACAACATTTCACTAACTCTTTTTTTGCTTCCAAAAATGGAAAAAGATCTCTGTTCTTGCAGCTATCAGTCACTACTCTGAACTCGCTTCAAACGTACATGTACTTCTCTTTTCAGTTTGGCTTCAGTTAGAAAATTGAAAAAACATTTTTCTACTAAACCCTGTTAATTTCATCATCTTTCTCATCCAGCAGAAACAAAACCCATGATAGCAATTCAGCCCACAAATCTAGAAGCTATGAACTGCTCCTTGGAAAGATTTCTGTTTACAATACTTTGAGATATACAAACCATTTGTTATACCTGAAACTTGGTTTTTGCTTTTGGCCTGACCAAAGCTGATGCCAAAGAAGTACATCAGTTCTGTCACTTAGGACATATTCTGTTGAGGTATGAGGGTATCAAGCAGAATTCTCCAGTATTTCTGCTATTCTGCCAATACTGTTTGTGCTATTATCTGGGCAGAACAGTTGCACAGTTGAACAAGTTCACTGAGACAGGACCAAATATAACATTCTTTACTGCTAAAATTTGCATACACTTTGACCTGTAGTCTTTCCAAAGTTTTCTGCTAAACTCTTTCAAGTGCTAAAAGAGAATCAACCCAGGAACATGCCACCATAGAAGGTAACTATAGCCCGTATCAGCCCCAAAACTTTGCCCCTGTCGTGGATGCTCTGTTTTTTCTGCCACTTTTCTGCTGTATTTGTGAAGAATGAGCTAAAATACTGTTGCATATATAGTGCAATAATAAAGTAACATTTTTAATCAAAGAAAATTAATTAGTACAGAAAAAGAGATCTATACTTTTCTCTCAAGCCCAAATTTAAAGCTATCTTACAAAGATAGTATCAAGTAAGGTAAACTAATAAATTTTGTGCTCAAAAATATATATGCAAACAGATCAAATTCAGCTGTTTTATTAGAAATGGCAGTGTTGGCAATATAGTAATATGGGGCTTATAATTTTGCTAAACGGTATTCACTTTGACTAAAACTGATGGACCGACTGGATTTCAGTCAAAAAAAAGTGTATCCAGTGCACCAAAATCAAGAAGCTAAGGAAAATTATGCAGTTTTACCTCCATAATTCTTATAATTTGTTCTTTGGATAGCTCCAACCTCATTTTGTGCTGACATAGAGACCTGAAGTTAAGCTCAAATCTTCTCTGTATTGGGAATAATTTTTTGTCTTTCCTGTAAGAATCTGTCCATTTGACTGAAAAATGACTTTCTGAAAACCTGAAATCTGCACATTCTCAAAAAAAATCTGGCTTTAGTAATGCTGAGATTTCATCTGGACTGGGTATGAGTCCAGAAAGAAGAAAGGAAGACGATCATTCTCCTGCCTAAGTGGACTAAGTGGAGGAAGAAGCTTTCTGATCCAAATGGGATAAGAAGTAAGGCTTGGGAAGGAAAGGGGAAGATTGGGAAGAGCAGCCTGAAGGGGATGGAATGAACAGAAGACTCGTAGAGAAAGGAAAAGGGAAGTTAGAAAGGGAGTTTCCTTATTCCAAATTTAGAAAAGGAGAGAACTGAGATGACCTATGAAACCTGACGTAAGACTGCACTCTGCTAGCATAAATGCTGAAGTCAGTGGGAACAACTGATAAACCAAGCCTTGGACTTCTCAAAAGCTACCAAAACCATCTATGTTAATCTCTCTGAATTTCAGTTTTCCATCTGTCAAGTGGGAATAATAATAATCCTCTCATATGGGTAATGTAAAAACAAATTCATTAATGCTTGCAGATACTGCAGTAATGAGTGTCATTAAAAAAAAAGGCGTAACAGAAGTACTAACTCCACATTAAGAACAAGGTTTGATTGTTCTACAATAAACAAGGACCCAGCCTTTTATT
Organism: Anseranas semipalmata; assembly: GCA_013399115.1. Lineage (NCBI taxonomy): Eukaryota > Metazoa > Chordata > Aves > Anseriformes > Anseranatidae > Anseranas > Anseranas semipalmata. The sequence continues at coordinate 335,378 of VXAA01003101.1, forward strand.
CTCTGTGTCTATATCTTGAGTTTAACACAATGAATTCTTGATATTTAATAACTCATAGACCATAAGCAATACCCATAACAGCAGTAAGAAAAAAGGCACTGACCATATATAAAACAATGTAAAGAATACAAAATTCTGAGTAAGAATTAAGAGCTAAAAGTAAACCATGACTACGTAGCTTAAACGATATCTGATTGCTTAGGTGTAGGGACTGAGGGGGAGATAAAATAATCATTTTAATTCGACACTTCTCAGTTTGCAAGCTTGCCTTTGCAGCATTCATGATATCCCCTTAACTGCATATTACGTGTGTGTACATACCTATGTTCATGCTGGCACTCAAATCTTCCATACTGACATTGTGTGTACAGCTATACTCATATATTAAGTAATTTTCACTTAAACCAATAGAATACCTCTAGAACTAGTACATTCAGTGTTACTGAATAAAGAAATAAAAAAAAATCATTTATAGTATAAATTACTCATGTACAATAGCAGCTTGAAAATATATTTTTCAATTCTTTTGAACTTAAACTAATCTTAAAACAACAAATGATGAAAGTTCAAACAAAAGCTAATTTTGTTTAATGAACGAACCAAGGAGGTATTGTGAAAGTATTGTGCAACCAAATGCTAAGCTAATTATTGTGAGATCAAATAACTGTTGCCATAGTTACTGGACAGTGTTTTCCATAACCACTTTTATCTCTTCAATAAATCTTTATGACGCAACAAATATAAAAAGTTGACTGTAAAATGACTACTACGTTTCGAACAGCATTTAGTTATGACTGACCTGTCATTGCAATTGTGTTCCCGTATTTCTCAGGGTGCAATAAAAGAGAAGTATCTGCTCAAGTTAACACAGAAAAAGCTATAGCCACAGATCAGCTTTGGGACTGTAATTCAGGTTGTTGATTTTAGCACAGGTCTTTCCTTTGTGTATCAAACACATTTGTGTCCATCTATTTGTCTTTAGACCAGAAAGTATCAAAAAGGCCAGCCTGTTGTCTCATTTTCCCCCATTAATAGAACAGCTATTCTTTTACGTTAGTTTGCATTGGACAATGCAGTGAACTCTACAGTAACTGAAAGCTAAAAACAAAATCTGGGCTATCAACAACTGCATATGAAAGCCAACATCAAAAGCATATACTACTGCATAATAAAATGAACCCCACTGCTCTGATTTAATGCCCCTGTAAGGGAGTCTGGTACATACCATGTCATAGACTTAACAGTGGGCTTTTGTGAAAATTGTCCAGAATTAATAAGTATTTTATGTTATCTACATTTTTATGTACACAGTTTTAGCAGGGGATTCAGGATTAAATCTAATGCTTGGATTTAATTGAAATTGGAAGGGTCTTGAGAAAAAAACTGTTTTTGACTGGTGAACTGCAAAAATTAAAGACAAAGATGAATACCAAAGAGCAGGCTAAGTCTCTCAATGAAACTTTCTAAATTCAACATTTGAGTACAGATGTTGAAATGAAATCCTCAAGAGCAGAAAATAAATGTCTTCTAGACCTTTGTATTAAAGGCCAGTTCTCTGCTTCTCTGATATCCTGCAATTTCCTGCAAATCCTGCCAGCTGACACAGGATGCTGCAGAAAGTCCCACAAAGCAGATGTGGCTCTGAATATGTTTGAGTCTTGAATTCATGAGAAAGTGATTATCAAATAAAGCTAGCCATAAATTCTACAATGTAAGAGAGTTCTGGCAAAAAATGTAAAGGTGCCCAATTTCATTTGTTTTGAGAACACGTTCTAGATTTCTGCACCTTTCTTTATGTCACCAGCATGTTTCTGATTTCCTGATGGGGGAAAGGAATTTCTGCGAACACAAAATAGTCTCAACATACATAGGTGTCTCAAATTTCAAAAGCATGTTGTGAGGGAGAGGATCCATCACCATCATAGTTTCTCTGACTGCCCCAACAAGGGACTGCAGCTGTTCAAGACTTCTAATATGGCAGGCCAATGAAGCAGGAGGTAGGTCTTGCAAGGAGGGGATGCATTAGAGAAGTCTTAGTGTTCTTGAAGACGGAAATGCCATTCCTACGAGCTTGATAGTGGTTACACAAACAAGAACATCACAGTTCAAGTCAACTGCTGGATATCATTTCACAGCAACAACTTTTTTTCAGCTAGTATTCTCACAGTTTTCAACAGATAGGAAATTTTCTATTTCAATCTGTTCAGCAAACAAAAATCCTACTTTGGGCTATTTTTGCCATTTCTGTTAAGCACAATGACAAAAGGAATGAGATGGCACTTATGACCCAAAGAAATTCCAGTTCTCAAATGAACTCTGAAACAAAAAACATTACACAGGTTTCTATCAAGCTTGGATCCGTGGAGACTCCACAATGTTTTCCAAACTTTGCAGCTCAAAGCAATGCCATTTCTCTCTGAGGCATATGCATCCAGCTCTTGTGTTGACAGCATGGCTCACAGAGGAGACAAGTGGCTTGGGCCATCATTGCATTCCACTGCTTTTTGCTGCTCATATGGCCCCCAAACAACCTCAAGGCAACCAGACAGTTGTGCTTCTCAGCTGAATCAGAATTTAATGTATTCTGTTGAGAAAGACAATAAAAAGATGCATATAAAAACATCTGATCAGGTGGTTAACAGACAATGAGGTAACTGAGAAGCACAGCATAGAAGATAATAGCATATAAAATGAGATTTGAAAACAGCAAAAGAACAAAGAAGAAATAATTTCTGCAGAACCAAAGAAGAGATTTTCATAGGGCTGTAAGGGACTCTGATGATGAATTTTGGATCACAGGTGAATGATTCATGTGTTGCTGAGTGTTTTTTTCTCCTTTCTCATCTTCCCAGGCCAGTAAGGAATTTCATTACTAATTTACCTAATTCGAATGCTCAACTCAACCTCTAGCATGCTTTCCAATGTTTCTATAACAAAGCTGCCATCTGGATATTATATGCCTGCACTATAAACTGTCAATTACTAAAACTCTTTTTTCAGGTAGAAAATAAAACAATGCATGTGTTCCAAGGTTAACTGTTTCAAGGAACAGACAAGTCAGTTAGCTACATTCATGTCACCTCGAAACTATGAAATTCTAGAAAGCTAAAAAACCTCGAAAAAATGCACAATAATACACCCTGTCAGTAGCCTAAATCCCCACAGTCCTTACTCAGGGCAGATGTCTGTTTTGTTAGAGAAAGAATAAGGTTGCAGGAATTGTATTCATATGAATTACAATATCAGGTAATTTTACAGCAACACTATATAGTGGTTGAGAACATTTTTTTTAACGTGGGATACGCTGGAGATTAAGACACTGCAGCCAATAAAAAGTTGTTTGGGTATTTTTTAGAATATTTTTCAACTGTTCATTTGTTGAAAATTGTGCAGATCTAGAGCTGGGGTGGACTTTAGCTTTGCTGATGTTAAACTATTAAGCATTCAGTGTATTACACAGAAATTTCACGAGGTGAAATCTGCAATCCCTGTTAATGGGAACACATTTTGCATTGTCACCCATGGTGCAGTTCTGAAGATATTTCTGTGATTTTTGCTTCTTGCAACAGTCAGGTGCACAAATTTACAAAGACTTACACAGTGCACCTCAGAGACAGCACCTCTTTCTCGTGCATCACAAAGATTAAACTTTTGAGCGCCTGTTTGCAGGGTGGTTTGGAACTTATTTCTCCAGTAACCTGGCAGAACAAAACCCTTACAAACCCAGATGTTAAGGCTACAAAACCATTGACAATACACGCCATTCCAAGATGCCGGGCAGCCCTGGAAAGCAGACAGCCTGTTTCAGAGGGCAAAAGAGGTGAAGTGAAGAAGAAAAGTTGAATGAATAGTAGTTGAAAGAAGGAATTCAGACTTCTGTAGCTGGTCCTAGTGCACTGATTCCTAAGTTTGTCCTATCATAAACCCACTTCTAGGATTACACCCCAATTTTCACTGCAAGTTTTGATATTGCCCATACTTGAGAATCACAGCTCTTAATAGTAATCTAAAAGTTTTTATAAAGCTATAAGAAGTTCATGAGTAACTCCAAAGCACTGGACACATGAAAAATGAAATACGTAACTCCACACTCTGCTCCCACTCGCACCATTTGCTTAGTGGAGTTTCCCTTGAATTCTACCAGTGTAAACAAAGTAGGGGACAAGGCTTTGCATCTCTTATATAAATAGAAAATATTCTTTGTACTGTTACATAAAACTCATTTTTCAAAAGACTTTTTCTGAAGCTTTTATACCATTTTACTTATTTCCTTGCCTAATTAGCTTTTAACCAAACGTAGATGTTTTCCCTGACCTATTTTCAAAGCTAACTAATCCCTAAATCCCCCAGTTATGCAATCTTGAAGGATTAAACATTTGTCATGAAAGAGTCTGGATTTGTTTAGACTGAATAAATTTCAGTGGTTTAAATACAGTTCATTGATTAAATTACATTCATAGAATGCTGGCTCTTGTCACAGGGAGTCTGCTAAAGTAGCTCTATTTAGATGTATGTGATATAAGCTTCTGCTCATAGTTAAGCCTACAAAATATTTGCATGTGGTGCATCTTGGAAGATAATTGGGCTCTTTTTATATAAACCTGTTCCATCTCTGCAAAAGTATTACAATTATATAATACATATATTGCAGTAGCACCTGAATGCCAACCTGGTCCGAGCAGCATTATATTAGGCAAAATGACAATCTCTTCTCCAAAGCATGCAACCTAAAAGGCAAGACAAACCAGGTGGAGGAGACAAACAAGTGGGTTGGTCTGGGGGTGGTAGCAAAGACAGGATAACAAATAATAGGATGCACAGGATTCGCAGCCAATGAGGAAGAACAATCACAACATGCCATCTGCCCACCCATGATTAGATTAGAGTTCTCTCCATGCAGTACAGCAGAGCAGTTTTGAAGAGACACTTGGAGGAGGATGACAAGACTTTGTCCTGGAGCTTCTCCTATGCTTAGTAAGGTGCCATGAGGGCACGGATGAAGATGCTTAAGTGGAAGATTGAGACCAGCAACAAAGGCAGCTGTCAAGCACATAATGAGATAACGTCACACATAGAAAGGGCTAAATAGTCAAAAAGGTATATCCTGTTTGTTTCAGTTTTGCTAACACAGTCACAACAATCTTAAAAAGTGATCTTCACAGTGGTTTAAGCTAGCTGGTTTTGCTTCTCATTTACAGTGGACTGGGAACTGCTATTTCCATTTACAGTATCTTAGCTGAAAGGGTATAACCTCAACCTGTTGGCATGGAACAGTTGCTTTGTACTTCTTAGAATGCACTGAGATCATTTGCAGTGAAATGAAGACATCTTTATTGGAAGTGTAAACACCAAGAGAGTGATGTAAAAAGAACTGAAAATGCATAATTGAAGAGCCTAAATATACCACCCACATTCTCTGTGAAGCAACCAGAAGGATTTCTTCAGGGTTATACGTGAACCTCTAAATGAGGAAGTCATGACTTTTTTTTCCTTAGGCACAATGATCCTTGGTTGGATTTCCGTCCTTTCTTCCAAAACAGTACGTCTGTCTCTCACGGGACAGGAAACCAGAATACATAAACTGCTGCTTTCACCTACTCCAGTGATTGCTATTTTCAACAGCTGAACTACGATGGGCATTTACAATTCACTTTCAAACTTTCTAAATCTGTAGATCCAGAACTTACTCAATGGATTTAGATATGTGCTTCATTTCTGAAATGAAGAACTTGAAATTTCATTTTCAATTCATTCTGATAAGTCACTCTATTGCGTGAGCAGGTACTACAGATAAAACAGTCATGAAATTCAGGTTTAGCAAAGTTATTGCACTGCAAAGTATCTATAGAATGTAAAGATGTAAAAATTCTATTGTGACATTTTCTGTAAATACAGTCTTTTACACAATTACATAGTCCCTTCTTTCTGGAAATGTAAATCATTTTCAGTTTCTGCTAGGGCAGGAAGAACAGCTTACTGAACTTTAGGCCTCACTATTGCAAAATCCTGTAAGGATAAGGCAGCTTCTAAAAAGAAAGTCACACTGTACTTGCTCACGTTATGGGTGGATACCCTGAGTGGTTGCACTGTATGACTACAACCATTACCCTGCAGCAAGCAACAGATAACCACAGCTTCAGAAGAGGTACAGATAGCAGCAGATTTGCTGTATTTAAGACAAAATCTGGGGGAAATTCACAGCTGCCACAGACAGCTGCGTGCCGGCATTTGCAGCATCACAAAACAAAAATACTGATCATGGATGAAAAATAACCTTGTAAAACTAAAAGTAAAAAAATAAGAATACTCTTGAAAATAATGAAATGGAAATGGAGGAAATGAAAATAAGAGGCAAATTATGTACATAGAAGCACTGGCAAGGCCATCTGAGGCCTTGAGAAATAAAAGGAACTATGTTAGCACATGTGCTTCATGCTGGGCAGCCTCATCACACAATCTCTGAACAGCTACTACTGATCAGAATATGGCTTAATCAAAAAGAATTAAAAAAAAAATCGTTACTGGTGGTGAGCAGGAGGATTTAACACAAAATCTATTTCAAGGAAAATTAGTTCACAGAAGTAAAACAAGAACACAAGTTTAAAAAAATAGCAGCAAAGGGATTTTTTTGTGTCTTATTTTCCTAACTTTTCAAGCACGTCACAGAATCACAGCGTGGGCGGGGTTGGAAGGGACCTCTGAAGATCATCTGGTTCAACCCCCCTGCTGAGCAGGACCACCTAGAGCATGTTGTGCAGGATGGCATCCAGTTGGGTTTTGAATATCTCCAGAGAAGGAGACTCCACAACCTCTCTGGGCAACCTGTTCCAGTGCTCTGTCACCCTCATAGTAAAGAAGTCCTCCGTATCCACTGTTTTTTTCCTAATCCAGTGCAGTCACAATGCACTACTCAAGCAGTTTAATTTACTGACTATTATACAAGCTAGGGTGCACATTAAACAGCATTTGCTGTATGCTTTCTACAGAAGAGTTAAAAAGACTTGCTGGATTATCAGCTGAATTAGCAGAAATGACCCAGAACGCACCTCCTGTTGTTTTTCCTTCAACAGCAGGCAAGGCATAAGAGGAAGGTGATAGGACTTGCCATTAGTTACCTCTCAGTGCAACTCAACACAGACGTGTGACCCTCCATGCATCTGGTGACACAGCACAGGGGCAGTGGGCATCTAGCCCCTCAGTAAGGAGTAACCAGATTGCATGGCTGGTGCCAGGCTGTTTCTCAAAGATGGGACCTTCTAGCAAGATCTTCTTAAGCACAGGATCTGGTTAGATGGCGCTGCCACCATGATGTGAAACTGCAGAACACCATCCATCAGCCGCTGACCAGAAAAGGAGAAACTGCAGAGTTGTAAAGCGAAGAATTGAGCACCTCAAATGCTTTGTTACTTCCTTTGACGAGTGCTTAAAATACTTAATTCCGAGCATAAAAATTCATGTATCTCATCTGGGAACAGCAAGAGATTTGTATATTTACTCCTACACCAGAATACTGTATTTTCACTAGATTTTGGAGAGAGAGTAATCACATGGCTTCCAGCTCAGCTCTTGAAGAGAAGTTAACTGAGAAGTCCAAAGACTGTCAATAGCAATGGTTACACCAGGGCCTGGGGAAAAAAGAAACTCCCCCCGCCAACATCTAACCAAGTCAGAAGATGCAATTTCTCAATTGAAAAAAACTGCATTAACATATCTTTGCCATGTTTACGGTCATCTGGTTTCACTTAAATATTTATTTTCACCTGAAATAATGTCAAAACCAAGCATGTACGGAACTTTTGGAAAAAGTCTACTATACAGTAGGAATGGCATTTGCCTCAGTACTGATGACCTGCATAAAATCTAGGCATATTTTATGATGGTGTGAAGTGCTTGCTGCGGCACATTTTCCTGTAATGTCTCATACAACTGAGTCCAAGCAGTATGCAAGGTTTTCCAGATTAAATTGTAGTGCTACGTACATGAAACATCCCTTATTAAATAATTATTGTTTATGAATTAATTTCTATAAGGGAACTGCATTTTGGTGTTACAACCTGGTGACGGTGTTACCATTGATTTAAAGAGAGCTGTCTAGAAAATAAGTAGAACAGAATGCACTATTTCAAGCTAGATCTTTTATCAAGTCTTTGGTTGTTTATTTTATAGAGACTAACTTTAAACCATTTTCCTCCTGAAGACTGCTTTTCTATTTTAATCCTTAAACAATCTGTTTCATGAACCACCTGAAAAAAATGTGTTGAGAAATAGTTCAAAAACATCTTTTTATTATAATTCCTGGAAAAAATGTGACAGTCATTATCTATGACGAGACTTTTGTATTTACAAAGAGTTAATTTAAATATCATGCTGATCTCTCCTTCCCCCTCGAAGCAATGCTGAACAATCGGAATTCATTATGTTGCCTATTATAGATCAAATGTCATTATTTCTTCTCATTACAATGAAGACAGCATATAAAACAAATCAGAATGGAAAATATCATCCAGTAAAACTACAATGGTATTTTGCAAGAAAAACACTTTCCTACCCTTTATACCTGGATGAGACCTGCACTACAGACCACTGACTATATACTGCACCACAGTGACGATGTTCCACTCTCAAAGGTTCACTGACCCAAAGAGATATTATCAGGGGTTGTATTACTCAGCCACACGTCTTAATGAGAAACTTTCCCGTTCCCCTGCCCGCAACCACTGACAGGTTGGCTCACAGACACACCTTCCTATGCATCATCCAGGCCGGTCAATGGATTGGACAGATGGTCTGAGAATACTAATGCAGAGAAGACAGGGAATGCTGCAGTGCCTTACGTTTCAACACAGAGATGTTGTGTGCTTTTATGCAACCGCTTCTAAGGAGGTTAAGGAGCTGTAATTAGCATACATCATCTCTCTGTCAGCAGAGCTAATCAGGCTGAAAAATCCCAAGCGTCTCCACTCCTGAGCAGCCCTGCTTCTTGCTTCGGAATTTTCAAGCTCTTTCTTGCTAATTGCTTACACTGCTTTCAGACTTGCTGGCACCATGGAAGGCGTCCTTCTTGGGTGGAAATGGGGGAGACTTTCTGTCTGCAAGAGACCTTTCCTCTCAGCTAGGAATTTCATTACAGCTACGGACCCTTCTAAAGACATCTGCTGATACTAACAATACAGACCACTTTCAAGCTAGTGCTATACATTCAATTTAATTCCCACTGAATTTGGGGGGAAATTCTTGACCTCTGTCTATACTGTAAGATCAACAGCTGTTTGAAAGCAAAGCACTCCAGGTGCCACGGCTGCCAGCACAGCTGTAGCTCAGTCTCAAAGCATCCAAATTATGATTACACACAGCACAGGTTATGTGAGCTGGTGAGCTGTGGTTCTAATGTGCTCAAATCTGCTTGCACCAGATCAGATCAGACCACATGATTGACAGCTTGGGGTCAATGCTAGCAGCCTCAAGCTTTCTTCATTGAGAGCATCTCCCAGAGTCAGACCTAAGTCTGCATCTGAGCACACACCCAATGTAAACAACGTGGACGATGGGCAAGTCTGCAGCTGAGAATGGACATACTGGTTACTATTCAGTTATCTTGAACAGGCATTACTCAAAACGTCAGAATCTATATACCACTCACTTAATACCTGCTCAGGTCTAAATGTGATGTTCACAGTCCTTCGAGCCACAGATGATCTAAGACCCAACTGTTTTAAGAAAGTATCTAGCTGGTCTTTTTTGGTTATGGCTAGTGTCTGTTGGGCTTCTCTCTAACTGGCCTTCCTAGGACCAATAGTAAAATATTCTTCACTGCAGATCTAGCCTTTTCAGCTTGCTCTCTCTGGTTGTTGGATACTGTCTTCATTTATCAGCTTCACAGTGATTGTTCACTGACGTTATTTTGAAGAGTACATAACTGTTTCACATTTCAAGAGTGTACTTGTAGCAGAGTACTTCATGTTATTAAAACTCAATCCCCAAAATAAGTCACTATGTAGTGAATGTTATGAGCACAAAATAAATTGTAAAAGCCAAGAACTAAATAATAATTAGATTACTTTTCATATTCCTTTTCATATCATATTAATATGATTTAATTTTTGCTTTGTGGTTAGCTTTTCAACTAAATGATTTTAGAAATCAGGGCTTCATGAGTTCACCTTAGAAAAATGTAAAAAAAAAAAAAAACACTAAACAATATATTACTTTGTTGCATTGATGTCAGAAGGATGATATATAATTTGATACCAGAAAAACATACTTTTAAGGTCTGCCTCTCAATATCATAAATTGCTTCTTTTTTTTTTTTCACAGTTGACTATATTGCCACTGTAAATGCAAACCTTAAGTAGATCTACACAAGGTAAGACTATAGAAAAGGAAGAAAACACAAAAAGCTTCTGAACTGGAGGATATAGTTTAAAATATCAAGGACAAGATTTGCTATGTAGAAGTAGGGCACTGCACTATATCCTCATTCAGTTTTTAAGTTAAAAAACAAACCAACAATCTCCCTTCTTTATTGAAAGGTCACTGTAATGCAATAGGACACAGTAAGCAGTTGTGAAATTAAGCCCTCCAGAACCTGGTTGCAACTTTGGAATGTGACCATTGTTGTGCAATGGAGTTTGTCACCATCATATGAAAAAGCCATTGGGAAATAAATCTTTTGTTTACCTGCTTATCACAGATAACCATCAACTGATTCACATTCTGTAGTATTTTACTAAGGTCTAAGACAATACCTGAACTACAAACATCATGACCTTTTTCTTTAAACAATACTATTCAAGTAATTTTGGTATAATCTTCAAACATCCTACATACAGAATGTTCTTTTCTTTCTTCTTTTGTTCCTCTTTAAAGAGAAAGTATGTCAATAGGTTCACAACTTCTTAAAAGCTTCTCAGTTCCTGCTACCTATTTTTACCTGCTTAAAAAATACAGTAACGATGCTGCGTTAGATATCCAGTGTCATATTAATCATGCTGATGTCTCAAACAAGGGCTTGACCTCTGCTCAAGAGGAAAAATCAGTAAAAGCAAATTAACCCACACGTACAGACATCTGTATACCCAGAAGTATGAGCACATTTTCATGTGCTTTTCATTCTCTAGAATTTTGAAGAATCTAAGGGCATATGTACATAGGTAGGTGTAAACACAGCTCCTTCACCCATTCCCCTGGGTGAACAGATGGAGACTGTTGCTGATTCAGAATTTGTACAGCCACATTTGCATGGCACTGAGATGGCTAGATGTAGAGACAACACAGGCAGAGGAACTCAATATGTCTGCACATGTCTGTAGACACTCACCCTGAGCTTCAGACTTTCCCTGATATACAAAGGGCAACAAAATAAAGATGATAACCAAGCTTCTCGATCAAGGAACTAAAGTAATGCTCCAAGTTTATATGGAAACCAAAAACATGGTTCCTAAATGGTTTCTTAGATTCCTAAATGGGGATTTAGGAATTTAACTTTGTAATGTGCACTGTTGATGCAAGAACTTAACTTTCAGGATCTTGAATTTCTCAAGTGGCACAGCTAACTAGATAGATCTAAAATATACAAGCTAGGTATGCCTTAAAGTAGGAGTTTCTAACTTGCATAGTGAATAGCATCTCTCCTCATTCCCATCTTCTCTGGTCACTTGACTTTTCCAATGGAAAAGCATGGAATTTCATGACTGGAAGATTTTTTCAATTGCAAGTATCTGTGAACGGTCTCTATTCTCTAGTTAATCTCAGTGAAATTTATCCAATAATATCTGCCACCATTAGTATAAAAGTCTTGCCATAAATTTTAAAAAGTGCGGAAAAACAAAAAACAGAAGCAGTGAAATCTGCTAGACTAATGGCTTTTGAAAGAGAGAAGAATTTGGCAGCTGTTTAGAAATGCACAATTTAACATACAGTCTCTTTTTCTCAAAAGGTGGTAGTGATTAACAGTCCAATGATGCTACTGGATCTTGTATGACTATGCTTGTGAATCAACCTCAGACAAACTGCAGTAAGAAGGACTATATTCTAGATTAAAAGCTCAAAGGACAACCTTCGTTAGTAAGGTTGGTTCTACAAAACAGTGCACTAGACAAAGAACATTTTTTTTCCTGGCCTTTTGTAGCTTATGCTATGCAAATACTAAATTTTATGTCAAATTTGCATAGTAATAACTATATTATTCACAGCTCATGGGCAGTAAGGAATTTTATCCTAAGCATCCCATCCATTATATATGAGTAAGAGTTCTTCAGGTTAGATGTACCTGATAAGATCAATTTGAAGGGTGGGAAAGAAAGCTTTCATTTTGCAGTTGAAGGCAGTGCTGAAACTTAATATATCCATAGAACACAATTTGTTAGAGCTTTATTAGTCACTTTTCCATTGACATCTTACAGTCATATTGGTTCCTATACTGTACTTCAAACACACTTGAACACCCAAGAGAAGAATGCAACAAGATGGACATCCTCGCAGCCTGGAGTGGTTGAGTGGATATGAAGTCTTCCAGCACTGTGTGTATGATTTACAACTTTACGTAATGTGTTCTGCTTGTTCTATCACTTGAAAATATTAAAGAAAATCATCATGGATTCATAACTGGAACAGAAAGTGATTTGAGAACTGAGAGTTTTCATCTGTCATTTTAAGATGCATGTGTAACAGCACGCTGGTTGCAGTTCAATACTGTAATTCTTACGTATTTACGGAAAACAGTTAGTACTTTGTAATAAAGTTCACATTCATCGATAGATTATCTTGCTCCTGCGAGCTTAACCTAGAGTTCAGCGCATGATCTTCTGGCATGTCCTAAAGAGAAAGACTCCACGTCACTGCCCTGCCCATACTCTCTGTGTTGATAAGTGTGAATGTGTACACAGAAACACACGCATATGTGAGGGGAATAATTTGCTACAGCTTAATAGAGACATCACTTACACAACGTGTATAGAGATGCCCAAGAGATATCATGCCTTAGGCAGCTCCAGTCTTTCTGATGATCCTCAGAGCAGAACCTCCTACACAGAGATGTCTTTTAAAAGGCACAGTCTTACTCTTAACATAAATTCTCATGTCTATATTCTGCATAACATGTCTGGAGGTGTGGCTGAGGTACAGCCTATTCAGTAGCTTTGAAGAGATTGCTAAAGAGCATATATCATGAGTAACTACTGAAACCATTTTAATAACAGTGATTTGGGGGTCACTGTCAAAGAGGTAACACAGAAAAAAATCAGAACCATGTCCCACTTTACATTGTTTGTTACAACACAATCATTTTTTTACTCTAGGAAAATAACACGGTATCGGTTTTGGTATGACTGCTAATCAGGAAAACTTAGAGAAAAATGACTTTAACCTTATTTTAGTTAAATTTACTGAACAATTGCAAGTCTTAAAGAGAAGAACTCTCTTCAGTGCCATTATGCCCGTACCTTTATTCAGAAATCTGTGTTAAAATAATGTAGAAAAGTGCACATCAGGACAATGCATAGGATGCCACTGTTAAGCTTAATTAATCATTCTTACTTCTCTCTTCAGTCATCATAATGAGAATTTTTAATAGGGAAACCACTGCAAGAGAAATTTTTAAGTTGGTTTTCTAACAGATTGGATAGAGAAAACTCTTTAGTTTATAAAGATCCTGCAACAGTATGTATTATTAAACATACAGATGAACATACCATACAGTCTCTATTTTCATCATCTGTAGTTCAAGGAAAAGATAGATAAGCTTTTAAACCATACCCAGATGTTTTGAACTTACTTTATTGGTATTTTAATTTGTTTTCTGGTAACTCCTTTAAACACAGCAGATGGTTGCATGCCGATAGCATAAGATTTCTCTTCAATGAATTTCTTTCTCTTCAAAAGCCATGGTAATAATTTTAAAATGTAAAAAAGAAATATGGAAAATATTAAAGCATGTTAAGATTTTCTTATCTTTTGTTCTAAGAAGTGACTTTTAGTTAGAAATGATATTTAGTTGCAAACAAAATTTTAGCATACTGATGAGTGATATTTGGCCCTGCCAGTGTATTTCGGGATATCATCACATGGTTGCCTCAGCAAGTTGCTTTTGGTTTCAGCCCTCTCTCATTACCCCTTCCCATCTGACTGAAATCAGGTGATCTTTTAGAGGCATTCCCACAGTCAGCCAGCAAGCTACTCACTGTCGGATACCAAGCACCATATTTAGGGTGTGCCTTTTAAATACAGAGGCCAATAGGAACACAGTTGCCTCGTTTTGTCTGCCCCTTAGAGCTGACTGACTTCCCATCCTAAAACCTTTGCCAACCAAAGAGAAAATGTTCTCAGCTACAGGCTTAGAGGCTTAGTATTCTGATTCCACATATGTGTCTGCTGAAAATGTAAATACCAAAAAAAAAGTTAAAATGTTTAAAATATACGTTACATAATCTGGATAAAGTGTAATTAACTTTTAACATCCATGCAATCGCTTTGTTATTGCAGCTAAAAAATAATTCTCAGAATCCAACTCTTCCAGAATCTCCAAGAAAAATACTCTTTGTTTCACCATTTTCTGATTCATTCGACTTTGGAAGCAAAATAAACACATTGCTGTGTTTAATATTGTTGCACAAGAGAATTCACAAGAATGAAATGTGTTCAAAGTTCCTAGAAAAAAAATGTAGCAATGCAGGCTGCCAACTTGTTCAATGTCAAGCTCTAGGCAGTATAGCAGGACTAGCAGTAAATGACTCATAGTGAGTCACGCTTTAGCTATTTTTGCTTTTAAAGTAATGCCAGGCGCTGTGTTAATATTCAACCCAGAGTAAATTTAGCAATGCAAGAAAACAAGTGTTTCCATGGTTGCTCCTTCACAATGTTTATGGTATATACACAGCCATTAGGCACAGGAATTAAGCCAAATGAAGAATATGGAAATGTTCCTCTTTCATTTACAACTGAATTTTGCTACATCGGGTTTCATGACTCACTCAGCTACTAGTTTTTCCAACTCTAACAAAAATGTAAAGCAATGGCTAGCACAGCACCAACGGTACTGTTAGTGGTCAATAGCCACTGCCTCCCTCCAAATTACTGCTTGTGCTGTGTATACAACTGACCTGGAAGCACACCAGCATATCAGTAACTGTGCAGTCAAAAGCAAATGCAAATGAACCAGTTTCGAGGCAATTACGTCGCAGATATTTTTTCAGGACAAAACAAGACTGACATGAAGGCCTCACTAGTGAAACTAAACGCATCAATCACGGCTAACACGTCCTGTGACACCTTGAGGAGGAGCTGGCAGGGAGGAAAGCCGAAGAGGAGCACTGAAGGGAGGAAGGAGGTTGGGAGCCTTTGTGGCGTCATGTGAAAAGGGAAAGCAGCTGCAGAAAAACCAGGAAGGATGCTGATTCAGGCTGGGGAGCAGTGGGGTAAAATGAGGGAAGTGGTAAAGAGAGTACGACAGAGCTGGAAAATATCTGTCCGTGACACAGCCATGATGTGACAAAAGCCACATGCAGGCACAATTTCAGTGGAACTATCTGCACAGTGGTGTTTTCTTAGGTGAACTTGTGGAATTGTGGAGTATGAGTCTGACATGCCATAACAAAACTGTGCCAGAGAGCAGGGAGAATTTTATCTGTGTTGTAGGGAGAAAAAAAAAAATGGATGCTACAGCAAAGGTTAGGCAAACACCTTACTTTACCCACACTAATAACAGAGCTGCCAAATGGTTACATGTGATTGCTTGTTAAACTTTTTTGTTCACATTCTAATACAGTGATTTATTCATTAGTTTTAAATTGCAGTAATTACTATTTTTACTGCAGAGGCTGATAAAGCAATCAGGCAGCTTTTACATTTTTCTCCTCAAAGAAAACTCTCTTCAGCTCTTTTGCACAGTCTACCATGCTACGGTATGCAGGGTTTTATTTTTCCTGTTTTCCTATCTGATTATAAACCAGCTACTTAGTTTATACTGGAAGTTTATAGATAGATCCTTATGAACAGCCTTCCTGGAAAGGCTTCTTCTGATTTCATGAAGTCTTGAATTGACCCATAAACTTTCAAATAGGGAGTGAGGAAGAATACTTAAGTCTGGGCCAAATCCAAAGTACTGAAGCAAACTACAGACACTCAAGTCCAAAATGATGAAAAATCCTGTTTAGTGGCCTCCTAACCCCGGAGGCATCTAAATCTGGTAAGTCCCTCCCAGGTTCTCCAGGGATCTGAAGTTCTGACTTCTGTACTTCCCCGGAGCTGCCTCAGCCCAAGTAACGAGGAATAGGGCTTTGTCCTGCGACCTCTTTGGCTCTTGAAAGTAGGCACAGCTCCATCCAAGTGGAAGAAGAGAAGGCAGTAATGGAGATGTAGCAAACCCACCTTCTTGTTCCTTGCTGAGTGAGTTAACTAGTGGAGTGCACGGTCACACACCCTCTTACTTGTGGTCTTGCTTGCCCCCTCGCACTCCTGACTGCACGCTGTGCAAACTTTGCTTCAACTAAAGGGCTGAAGAGTGCCCTCTACAGACTAGCCTAAAGCCAAGGGGTTGCTTAAAAGCATATGATCAACTCTGTGATGTCAGACTTATGGCCCATCCCATCCAGCAGTCTTAGTCTGATGATGAATAATAGCAAATCCCTACAGAAGGCACAAGGCTGGGAAAGCCTACAGCAATGTTTTCCTGGTATCTTTGCCTAGCTACCAGTAATCTAGTCAGGGGCATTTGGAGGATCCAGAGGATCCAAAAGCGATATCTTCACATTTAACAGCCCATGAGTGACTTTTATTACATGTGAATTTATTTGCATCGCTTCCTGGGCAACTGCTGTAGACACAATGCTATTATATCAAACCAGCACTCCCACCATTGCTCCACTAACTGCTTCATACCTGCAATTGTTGGGTGACTCTTCTCTCCCTCATGAGGTATTTTTGGTGACTGCTGAAACACCCATTAAGTAATTTGCCTTTAATCCTGCAATCATTCACACCAAGTCCGGTAACACAACAAATCTGCATCCATATTTGAGATGCTAAGACATGATAAACCTATCCACACTTGTAAAGTCAGATGGTGTGTCTCACATGAGAGCTAGTAACAGCTGAAAGATGACAACTTAAACCACTCCTCCCTCCGTTGTGACTGAACGTCTGAATGCTCCAAGCCCATTTCAGAGTAAGCGTAAATGCCACCAAAGATGTTTGACTTCTTTGACTTCGTGCTAATGGTGACTGAGAGCCTGCGTATCATAGGTTACCCCTAAGAGACCGTATACACAATTACTGCTTCAGCTCCCAGACAACATCAGTAACTGTCTGAGCGCCTGCAATTCCCCAAACCACAGATTAGAGCCATGGTCCACTTCCCCTCCATCTACATAATGTGTGTGCTCAGTCTTACAGTTAAAGCTCTTAATTCACTCCCTTTGTGTTACTTTATACTCGGCACGTTTTTAGCTATCATATGCAATACTGCGATTGACAGCCAGGTGTAAAGCACATTATGCTGACAGAATAGATTCAGCACTGAACAAAGTTGTTCACATAGATGTACCACAACCCTCCTTGTGGGAGCCAAGGCACTTAGCTCTGGGATCTGGCATCCAGCTTGAGGTCCACAAACCTAAAAGATGGGTTTTGCAATCCTTTAGCACTTCTCTAGGTCTCTTCAGCTCAATTTATTTAACAAGTTCAGGGTAGCGTGAAGATCTCCGGTAAATTTCATGGCACAAAATTCAAGATGGAAAGAAATTATGCTTTTCTGCAAGTTATTGGTGCCTAAGGCTTTCAAGAGGGAAATGAAATAAGGTTATCAAAAATTATGGTAAGCAGCCAATACTCATGAATCTCTGATAAAGAATTAGAGGATGTTTATTCATCTTCCTGCACATTATTAGTTTGCATGTTACTGTATGTTTCAGATATAAATGGGGGAAATTCCATTGACTTCAGAAGCTACACTGATGCTTAGCAAACAAAGATCTAGCTCAACCTGCAGCTCTTCTGAAGGACACACCAAAGAGATATGTGGCAAATAGTTTCAGGAACCATAAAAACACCAAGTGTTTTCCTTTCTCTGAACTAGAGTACTCTGAAGTTACCATGCAGCGTGATATGCACTGATGGATGATTATTTAGTCAGCATTATCTCAGATCTACCTCCCCATTCTTCCTCAAATGCTTTTTGTGCTGGCACTCAATCCAAATGTTTTACTTGGGAGAATTCTACTTGTAGTAGAATTTCTTTTGATCTCTGTGCATACTGGTGGCACAAAGTCACACATATAAATGATTAATATGAACACATAGGAAAGATAAAAGAAAAAACTCTCTCTCCAGGAGTAAGACAAATACTCAATAAACAGAATAAATGAGTAAATAAAACAAAGTTCTGTAAGTTTAAATCTCTATTGAGCTTTATTTTTCTCCTTCTTCTTCAATAACCTAAACTCCAAAAGATAACTTCTCAACTGAAAAATCATAAGACCAAGATGCTCTCTCCCTCTCCTCTTTCTTTGCCTCCTTCTCCTTGGGCTGTTCTTCACTTTATTTCCTGTGATCACACTTGAATTTTAAGCTGTAAGCTCATGGAATTCTTCTGTTCCCTACCTTTGAAATTTGAATGACAAACAAAAGACATAATGGCAAGAAAAATTGTAGTGAGATGGCAGAGGCAGTCCTTGCATTTTCACTGCTCAGATTTTTACAAGAAAAATAATATGTATTATTACATCATGAAAGAAGTGAAATTGCTCATGTTTCATTTCCAGAAATCAGATTTTCCATACAGTATAATGCATCTATTAAAGTTTTCAGAATTCTGTGGGCAAACTGACATCTATCTCTACGCTTCTTACATCTGAAATTTATAAAACATTTCTGATTAGTTCATTTATGGTCACAAGAGACAAGCTTTTATAAGTTTCAATGTTGCACAGAAGGGATTACCATACAGTCAAGAAATACAAGACCTGACTGAATTAAACTAGACACCACTGAGGGAGAAGATCTATATAAGCTAGGGTGCAATGCTGGCTCAAGAACACATGAGCACAAATTTCACTAGAGATTTGCTTTGCCTGAATATTTCTCACCATCTGAGCAAGGTTCTAAGGTTCTTCACTGTTTTTCCAATAGAAGTAGAGGGGGAAAAGTTAATATATTTTAAGATGCCATTTTGTTAGATGATATGATTGACTGCAACATCAAGGGAACAGAATCAGCATCCACAAATTCCCTTCCTGACCTATGTTCTTACAAACAGTAAAAATGCCATGCTGGTAGCCATCAATGCACTCACTTAAAAGAGAATTATCCCATGACAGTAACAGTAAATTACCTAAAGTATTCTCCCTAAGTGTATAATAATAATAAAAATTATTTCTATGCAAGACTCCGTTTCCTTTCTAGACTTTGCTGATCTGAAAGCCCTGAAAGCTGGGCTGATATGAAAGCAAGAATTACATCTTGCAAAGACTTTTGCAATGGAAGGAAATGTAGATCTTTTAAAAATATATGTATAGATCAGATGAGAGACATAAAAAGAGATAAAAAGAATTTACCTTTAAATATTCACTGATTGGAAGGGCAGATATTTATAACAAAAAAGACATTCATCTGATGCTCTTTCTGCTTTAGATACCCCTCTAAGCTGAGTGCTTTTACCATAGGGCTAAAGGGTGAATGTCTTGACATTGTATTTCCTTCTGCACTTGTTTCCATTTTTATATATAGTTAAACACACACTGAACACAGAGAGAGGGAGTCTGATTCCAGAGCCTACCAGTCAATCACCTAGTAGGCCCAGAGCCAGTTCAGAACTGATTTTAAATTGCTGAGACCGAAACCCAGGTCTCCTACACTCCAGGTCACTCCCAGTGGAGAAGGGTTGTTTGAAGAGGTGGGTTGATTCCTCTTTCATTTTAACTACAAATTCCACTTCAGACCTCTCAATGCCAAAGCAATAAACTTCTGCAGAAAGTTTTTCTTTTGATAAATCACATTGCAAAGGCGATCTTTTCATCAAAGAAATCTGCACCAGATCCATTGGTAACTGATGTTCTCCATTAATTCACTCACAAAATTATTGTTAATGGAAGCTTCTGACTGCTCTCCTATCAACGTGTTAATTTTTGACCTGGAAAAATTATCCCAGACTGCATGAGAGGAGTTTTGACAGCGTCATTTATTCTAGAATTGGTTCTTCTTTGCGAACTGGCCAGGATACTAGGTTTGATGGCTATTTTGCAATTTGGATATTCATCTTAGGCACTCTACAACTGCCATTGCTGTAGTATTTGAGCATCTTGTTTCTCTAGCTTTTCTCTTTCCAATAACTCTGTGAAACAGAGGGTTTACATGTCAGACATAATTATCATCACTCTAACTCATTCCATTTCATTCCCAGGCCTTGATCTCCTAATCCTTCAAAACTACAAATGGGCTAGTTCACTTCTGAACAAGCCAACTAGCTCCTCCCAGAAAATATCCAGACAGAACGGTCCCAAAAGGACAAAACCATGCCAAGCTTTTCTTTCTCTTCTCAGGGCAGTCCTCTAGCCCTATCCAAAAGTCAGGTCTCATTCACACAAATGCCTCTAAACATCTTCATGTCACTCCTCAGGGGCTACAATATGCTCCCTCAGCATCATGCCATAAAAACATTACTCTGGCAGGCTAAAACACAGTTATGTTATTACTTCCAGCTCTTTGAACCGAAAAATCAGAAAAAATAATAATGATGATGTAGTGCCACAGGAGAGCCACATGAGAAGCAAGGCAATTGAATGCTTTGCGGTGCAGAGTGGACGTGGCTACTTTGCTCCACAGGGTACTAGCCCTGAGCAGCATGGATAGGAGCCAGTCCACACTCAGTACTCTCTCTTTGCACAGTCCACAAACACAGTATATACTTAGCCAAGTTTCAGACACAGGTATAAGGTTCAGATCCACAAAGATTCTAGGCACCTAAGTCCCGGTGAAATCTTTGCTGCTCTGAAACTAAATGACTTGACCTAATACAAAAAGACTGTAACAAAGCAAAGAACTAAACTGAAGTCTCCTAAACTGCAAGCTACCTTCCTAAGTCCTAGATAACTTTCATTTCTTTGCTAGTTAAAGGGCTGTCTATGAGGAACTTTACATAAATGAAAAGTGCATATCCCACACACACCACTGAACCATCATAACACCAATCCCACTTTCAGTTAGAATTTTCAACTTTTGTGCTGACGGTGTTTTACCATAATTAGTCAGTAAAGGGATCATTTCATGATTATTTTATATTAACAATACGAAGAAGAATAAATTAACCTTATTTTTTTAGCTGATCTGCTACCAACACATGTAAGTATAAAGATGAAAAACTAAGTATGCAGATGAAAATGTGACTTTGCACAAGTAACTTTTACTCAAGTTTCTATTTACTTATTTATTTACACAACTAACTATTTACTCAAGTTTTGCATCTGTTACATGGTAAGGAATAAAATTAACTTTCCTACCTCAGTACGATGTTGAGAGGATTAATTGGATGAAAATTGTCAAGCATTATAAAACACAGTGTCATGTTGCAGCTTGTTTTCTTATCCTACTAAAAGCAAATCACAGACTTTAGTCTTCCCTGAAATCTCCAGATAGACTCTTTTAGGAATTTAAAGAGAATTCCTTTCACACTATTCTTTTTTTCTATACCAAACTGCATCTAAAGTAGCACTTTATACATCATTTTCTTTCAGCAAATTCATGGTTTTAAAATACACATATCAACAGTGCATAATGGTGTCTACTTGAACACTAAATATTAAATTTAAAGTTTGCTCCTTTGAATATATTTGCTGATCGGTAACGACTATGAACCTGTCCTAGCAAAATGTTAAATCACGATACATATTTTTTTCCTTTCAAAATCTCTGAGATTTTGTTTCTTCAGCGGAGAGGACACAGAAAATCATTACAACCACATTGTTGCTTCCTTCCAGACTACATTACAATGACTGGTTTCCTATGACAAAATAGTTGCCAGAAGCAATACTGCATCTCATAATGATTTGTTCCCTATTAAAAAAAAAAAAAAAAATCATTCTTACACTTGCCAAATTCACTCCCTTAAATTGTTTGGCATAGCCAGTGATATTGTCATTCACTCAAATCTTAACACTTTCTACAAAATGACTACTACTGAAGTATGCATCTGTTGGGCATTTGTACAGAACGTGGTTATCAAGGATTCCAAAGTGCATGTTATCTGCTACTATAAAAGGGCTATGAAACCTGTCCCACTTTGTGCACTGAACGTGAAACTAAATAACCTTCAGCAAATACAACAGTGGTAGCTAGGGTCACAGGAATAAAGATTATACCTTCTGATTAGTTCTTTTCACAGGGTATCAGAAACTTAAGCTGACACATACAGATTAAAGACTGCACTTACTTTCATTTTGTGAAGGCAAAATTCTCATACT
>VXAA01003101.1:357849-424299 GCA_013399115.1 Anseranas semipalmata
ATTCCTACAGTAATCATGACTTAGCTCCTATGGGCTCAGTCCTGCAAGGTTCTGTTCTGTGGTTACAATCCAACAAGGAAGTGAAACAAGCCAGCAATTTCACCCATTTCAAGGAATCTATTCACGCAATTTAGTTTAAGCAATTTGCTTAAGCTTTTCACTTAATCAAAAGTAGATCACTAAGCACTATGCAGATGTGGGACCCTTATGTGTAAGGAGAGCATCAGTCATGTAGGGTTAAGGTCAGAAAAAAAATTCCACAGAAACCACACATAAAATCATTTTGAATTTTCTGGTATTACCAGATTTAGCAAATATGCCTACAAGTGCTCAATTATTTGGAAAAGATAATGGAGTCATTCCAGGGTACAAGAAATAGTAAAAAAATTAAAAAAAAAAAAAAGAAAAATCAACACTTCTATTTTATTGCTTACAATCTAATCAGCTTTAAGTAGAATGTTTAATGTTTTCCATTAAAAGTAAGAAATGGACATTTAGGAATGTAAGATAGTTCTGAAAATAACTTCACAAAAATCACTTGCTGTTCACATAAAACCTGACGGTGTTTTGACACATACCATCAGAGGTAGGGATTTTGCATCATTTTGCACAAATTCCAGCTAAAGTAGCTCATAGATTGAGGGAAGATGCCTGCAAACTGAAAGATGAGCAGAACAGACACTGCTCTAAGGCATGGTATCATCTGCTGCTGCTAAAGGTCCAAGCTAAGAAGGTCTCCTTCCTACAGAACTGCCTAGAGAAGAGGACAACCTGAAGGTGATACAGTGCCTCTCTCCTCCCTGACTACTAGAGCTACATACTGCAGCACGTGTCACTTCTCAGGTGGCAGGTGAGAGCCATGCAGCTCCCTTTCCCTTTCATTTACTGCAGCAGTAAATATCAAGCATCTCAAGAACAAGATGGAAAATTTATTAGCTCTGTTAATTTTCTGTTAAAGCAAGGTTATATTTAACTGCTTCACGCTCTGCACTGTACCTAAAATCCTTGTGTCAAGAATGTTTTTCTCCTTCAAATCCTAGTTAATTCCTAAGTAACAAGATAACGTGAGAACATAACATGTCCTTGTTCAGCTATTCCAGAATACAAATGTTAAACCCTGCATAAAAGGTATGCAATGATTAATGGTAACTCATCATGGAAGGCAAATCATTTTTGCATGTACCCCTTCTGCCCCTCTGAGGTGGAAAAGGCTGGGACAAAGGAAAATAACACGAAAGCTCCTCTGAGAAAACTTGATTGCAGTTCTGATATTTTATCTGAGTTGGCAATTAAACCAATTCCCAGGAAAGAGATAAAAATTGGACCATACTGTATATGTCTCCGTACTGCTTTAAACAGGCCACGGGTTATGCACAAAGTTGTGCCCAAACCTGGCAGCACTAATAGTTGGAAAGAAAATATTAAACAGGTAGTTGTTGATGAAGTTATTGATATACATAACTCACTAAAAGTAGTGTTAAAGTTTGTCCCAGAATTTGCAGACACATTATAATAAGCTATATTATGGATATGTATTGAAGGACCCATGCTTGTGATGTCAAAACTGATAAAGGAGAAGCTAAAGAATACACATATGACATGACTTAAGCATGGCTGCTGAATAGTTAATAGGCTGAGCTTAATGTTCCCTTTAAAACAAAACAAAACAAAACAAACAAAACAACAACAAAGAAAACAACCCACCATGTACAAATGGTGTACTATTAAGTAAGTCACCAGTTTATTGAAACTAGTAAATGTCTTCTACAGATTCCAAGAATCTTCAGCTCAGCTGGTATTGCAACTCAGAAGGTTCTGCCTCTGAGCCCACTCTACGTACAGTAACACTACCTTCTACTTGGTATACGTGGTATTTTAGATAATACTGACAGTGCTCTATTGCACATCTCAGCATATGACTTTATTATGTAGAGCCCAACAACGAGAAAAGGTTTTTTGTACTAGATGAAGTTCACAAGTCAGTTTAGCCCCTCACAAAGATGTTAGGATCAGAGGCCCTGATCCTATAAGAATGTGAGTATCTGTCATTTTTAGGCTTGTAAATACTCAATTCTGTGTTTACAGTTTTCAGCCTAATTAAAGGCTAGCCATAAGAAGGGAAAACTCACAAAAGGAGGGAGAGAGGATGAGAGTGATGGCAAGAAGATCACATTACTACATAAAATAGAGAAACTGGTCAGTCTTACTGGTTCCAGGTCACTACATCATATGGAAGCAAATTTATATATGTGAATATAAATAGACTCCACTGATCTTCAGTCACACATTATTACTCAAGAATTTCTGGTAGCCTTCCTGGTAAAAGAACATTTTGAAGAGGAGACTGAAGAATGAAAGTGAGTTTACAGAGGATCCACAGAGTACTGAGGCAGAAGAGACAACACTGATGAATGTCTAAGGCAGCAGAATTGTGCTTGCTTTGAGAAATTTAACTCTGAATTTTCACCTCATTTTTATCTCCAGACCCGAGGTGGTATTTAGTTTACCATTTCAAAAAAAGAGGGGGCTGAACCAGATTGTTTATTTGAATACAAGATCGTTATTTTGAACACAAGAACATTATATCACATCCAAGACTGTTTGTGAAAGTTAACTAACGATCTTCCATTCAACTTTTAGAATTTCATTAAATGCTGCAATAGGAGCAAATGTCATGGATTTTCCTTATCAAAAACATTATGAATTCTACTAAACCTAAACTGACCTAGCTGATCAATAATCCATCTACTAAACACATCAACTCATTCAGCATCTTCACGCACATCCTGTTGGCCACAGTACGACCTCTATGCACAACAAAAACAAAAGTCCAAGTTGCTAATAAGACAGATTTGGATTTCAGGCAGTAGCAGTATAATGATGTCCTTGTATCATTTTTTTTTTCTTTTTTATGAAGAACTCTTACTGTGCTTATTTAATTTGGGGATTTTTCAACAGGTCTGCCAGTCAGAACTCAGTCCCATAGCTTGAAGTGAATATATTACTGGGCATACACCCCCTCCTCAGGCAATTACAGGGTGGAAAGTAAATCCAAAGTCAGTTATCAAGATTTTATCTTCTCAGTTACAAACACCTGGAAATTAGGAATTACAACATAATGGTGGGGCAGTAATAATTTTATGGTTATGTAGGGAGTGAAAATTACACTTTTTTGTGGTCTGCGACTTGCTACATTCATTTTTAGAGTAGTGCCAAGAGCTCTGTTAAACTCAGAGATCAGTGCTAATACTCAAATCCAAAATCTTAAAAACCATAAAGATGGGAAACAAATGTATTAAGCCCTCAAGCTCTAGTCCTAGCAAGTCTTAGATATCAGATCTAAAATTCACCTTGTCAAGCATGTCCTCACACTTCATAAATCTCTATAGGGAAGTAATCCAAAGTCCAGTGAAGTCAGCAGGAAAATTCTTTCCGCTAGTTTCAGCGGGTTTTGGACTGGCCTCCAAAAAAACAAAACTCAAGGAGAGCTACAGAAGAGAACCCAGAATATCAGTTTCCAGTGGTATAAATCATTAATCTATGACTCCTGAAGTTCCTGAGATACCAGTTTATGTTGAAATCAAAATGTGGGGTAGGAGGGAATAGGTACAGGGGTCAAAGGACAGCAAGCAGAATAATATGATTTCAAACATAACCATGATTAGGGAAGAACAGCACAAATAGTGTTAGAGCCCATGGACTTTCCCAGCAACAGTAATCTGAGTGATTTTTAATAGCTGCTATTTGTGCAGGGCAATAAAAGTATACTACTTTGTTGTGTTGCATAAATACTAGAACTGTTAACTCTCCAACTTTCCTTAGAATTCAAGCACAAATAACTTAAAATTTTAACACTTGATGAATCCAAATGAATTAAGAAAAACAGATTTTAATATGTTGCAGCATTACATAGTGCGTGCATAGAAGCTGTAAACCTGAGAACACAGTGTAAGCATTTTCCAACAATATAGTTCTACGATTAAAGCAAAGGTCTTCTCAGAGTTGCAACACATCCAGACTTGTGAAACAGGAACAATTTGTTTAAGTGACAAATGAAAACAGCTTACCTAATACTTTTAGAAGATCCTATCAATTAAGGAAAAAACCCTGTCTTCAGATGAAAAAGCCCACCTTACAAAAAGAGATGTGAAGCAAGATTTCCGTGGTATTTGTATCGAAGCAAGGCAGGAACTGTGAGGGTCTAAAGAAAACTACCTAGGTAACTACGCTGGCTTTTTGCTCCACAGATATCTGTTTAAATAAGTTTTGAAATAAACGTCAGTTTAAGCCATAAGTGGCAGTTCTATATTTTAGGGTATTTAGTACACGTTACCATTTAACTTTCAAAGAATCATTAAAAAAAATAGGACTTACATTGTTTTCTCATGTCTTTAAGTTGATCCTTAAAATACATATATTTTTCATTCCTTTGCAAATCTGAGTCACTATTCTTGCTCTCCAGCGCAGTAAATTTTTCTTTTACTAAATATTTTAAATCTGGTATAATTTCTGGTTTGTCTCGTTTTATCTGTAAGGAACAAGAAATAGAATGTTGTTATTCATTATGAAACTTATTGCAATATAAAGGAATAGATGTCCAGCAAAAAATCATGAGCATAATCTTAGTTTCTTTTGACTCCAGTTCGGTGTTCTGCTCTGAAACCAAAAACTCCTGGTAATTATTTATTTCAGCAAAAGTAACTATAAAATGTGGAGATTAACTTCCAGTGTCATTTAACTCAGTTGCTGTATACATGGTATATCTTACACTAACAATAAGGAAAACTGAACGCCTGTGGTCAAATTTACTTCTGTGAGTGGTAAAGGTCAACAACAACCAGCGTAACTGAACGTGAAGGTGACCAAAGAATACGACTCTGTTCCAAAGCGTACAGATGACTGAAAAATAGAAATAACATTTTTAAATGCTTTTTTTTAAAAAAAAAAAAAACAAAAAAACAAAAAACAAAAACCTCCCCTCTCACCATTTTTCGATCAGCTTTTCAGAACCTTAGAATCTATATGCATGACTGGTGTAATAACACCAGGATATGCCGTACAGATAGCTAACATAAAAGGAAACCACCTCAATTTATTTGTGTCATGTGAACAACGAGCATTATGCCACACAGGCAGGCAGAAACCCCATTTCTTTAAAAGCACCTGCTTACAGTAATTGCCTCTGGAATGATGTGAAGAATAAATGACTGAAAATAAAATGGAAGTCACCACACAGGCAATATGAAGCTATTCCGAGAACGTAAAAAGTGCTTTGGGAACCCCCCTAGAAAATTATGATTACAATTTTCCCTTCTGTTTCTCAAGCCAACATTAAATTGTAGGGCCCTGTGCTTTTGACAGGTCTTCCTAAGAACTAGCTGCTACAATGGGTGGGCTGGGGACTGTCTTACGCAATGATGACGAGCAGCAGTACAAACTCTGACAGAAGGTGGCATCTGCCAAATCCTTAATCCTAAGCATTTTCTGAACCAGACAAAGATTATTTCTACTCTAGCCTATCTCAAGCATAGGGAAAAACATGCCAATGTGAAACAGGAGGTAAGACCATTTCTGCTGAGCCGCTCCTCCCCAGCCACACACATCAAATTCTGCCCCTCACCAGACGGACAGCAAAGAGCCTACTGAGTTAAAAATGGCCCAATTCAGTAAATCAATTATGGGCTCCAGCGTTCACGGAGACGTTGGAAATCCTATGGAATATATTTCATTTCAGGAGCCAAGGAAATAGTAAATGTTTGTGTAACAGAACTATTTGTTTGTTCCACAGAACTATGATTTCTTCCAAGAGCAAAGCCTGTTTGGAACATTTACTTTAGGCAGGTGCAAGTTATGGCAAGAAGAAAAATAAGAAAAAAACATGCACAGCCAGGTGATAGCACGCAATTTTCAAAGGCACCTGGAGATAAAAGATCACCTACCACAACATCCAACTGCAAAAGGGACAGACCTTGTACCAGGGGAGCACACTAAACACTATCACAGATCATCAGCAGGTCATCATGGATGCTCAGACTGCTGCACAGAACCAGAGGTAGCTTACAGTCCTCATCCTCTGAAACTTAACAAAGGGAGCAAAGAAAAACAGACATCCTGTGCCTGGGGCAATGGGGGCAATCATATGCACTCAAAAGATTTATCTGTCTCAGCATTGTCGCAAACTGCTGCAAAAGAGAACCCATCACAATCAAAACCAACATTGTTCTGCGCTCAGCTGTAGAAGAAACCTGGCCACCAGCTGTATGCAAGCACAGGACAGCAGTTACTAAATCAAAATACATTTTAAATCCAGCACATTATAAAATAATGATTTGATTCAGACCATACATAGTGCAGGCACGCTCCTTTTTGGAACAACTCCACCAGGATGTTTTTACAGACTTTCTCTCCTTAACATAACGTCTAAACACGGGACCACCCTCACTAGTAGAGCCACAAGTAATAACCAGTCACTAAGACATGTCCCCATCAAGGAGAGCTCTATGGCCAGATAACATATACAAGACCCAGCTGTGCATGCTAAAAAAACCCAAGTGCTTCAAGTTGCTGACACTCACACAAAGAGCAAAAGAAATGATTTGGACATTCATTACAGACATCCATTTGCCACAAAGATAATGTCAATCATCTTTTCCTCTCCACAGGAATTAATGTTACAAATCAATATAGTTACATCAGCCTCTTTTTATCTATTTCTTAACTCATGAAAGATTTGAGTACAGAAATTCACCAACTTAGTGACTTCAGTAACACCATCTGAGTGACAGAGAGAAGGGCACTGTTAGCCAATGTTAGCTCAAACCCTGTTCCCTCAGCTCCAGCTTCCAAGATTAAAGGGTTTTCCACACGTGATCAGAACAAGAGCAGGAACTGTAACTTACACCATGATGTTAACAAAAAGGACAGATGGTTGAGAAGCTGCATTATATCCATACGAATAAGCTTTGGCCTTGCCACCATGGAGCTACAAAAAGCTGCATATAGACATCCATACCAACCTCAGGAGAACTCCCTTGGCTCCCTACCTACAATCACACAGCTTGTTGCCAGATACCTAACAAAGTAAAAGCGAGCATGCTATTTTCTAATGGCACCACAAACAATTCCACCAGTTATCAAGGAAAAAAAAGTCATTCACACCAGCTATTTTCCCAATAGCAATACATGAAGCTGTGAGGAGAGTCCAGCAATGCAGCATACATGACGTAGGCTCAGACAACCATGTAGTATAGAAATCTATAGAGTCAGATGAGAGAGGTGGTCAAAGAATGCTCCTTCCTGTAGTTTAACTTATTTCACGTGTTTACAAGATTAAATTCAGTTTCTGTTCACCTCCAGATGATTGCTTTCATTAAAATGATTAACAGAGACACCATCCCTGACCACACTCAATCCTGTATTGTCACATATGCTACTACTAAAATGCTAGGTAGACCTTCTGGAAGGTCAACATGTCATAGGTGAATAATAAGGCATGTCCACCCACTATAATAACAAGTAAATACATTTGCTGTGCACAAGCAATTTCTCATTGGTGCTGCACATCCTTTTCCATGAATAGGGTTAAGAATGGTCTAACTCAACAACACGTGACAAGAAAAGAAAGAAAACTTGACATCAGTCCTAGTTCCTCACAGTGGGACAGAATTGCAACATCTTATGCACTGCATCAGCACAACAACTTACAGGTACATTATAGTTTTCTTTAGTTCTCACCACCCACTCCTACTCTATAGATTCATGATGGATGTAGTGATGAGATCAGCAAAACAAAATGAAGGAGGACAATATAAACATAGGATATGGCTAAGGGACGGGGCAAAATTATCAACATTCAGGGTAACAAGTTGGAGTCATGCTTCTTTTTGATCTCAGGAGCCAGTCAGATAAATGCTCACTAGTAAACCTGAAGCCACTGGCATGTTCAATTTGTCAGTAAAAATTACTTCACATGGGAACCATGAAAGACATGTTAAGCAAACGACTGTTCATTTAGTAGCACTGTCAGCCAAAACCAGCATGCTAAGCAACACTTTGCAGCCATTAGTCAATCCATTGAGACTTACATTGATTTTGAAATGGGGTGGAGGCATACACACCCTACAAAGCATCCTGGAAATGACATGTAACTATGAACTGGGAGTGTTCAGGACATATGGTGAAAAGAAGTATCAGTCACAACAGCTTGTTTACAGCAATAGAAAAAGCAAAAGCATCTGCTGTGACAGTCCCGTAGCAGCAAAGAACCACATGGGTGTTTACATGGAAGCTGAGCAATAAGGAGAACAGACATGTTATATATTATGATTATTAATGATGCACCACACATGATCTAATAGTAGCGATGATAGGAAAACAAATTTAGAAACACACACCAAAAAAAAAATGTTTAGAGAAACGTAGCTGTGGTTTACCTATCAAGAGATACATTTGCTCATGGCACGATCATAGCTGATATATGGAAAGAGGTTATTGTGTTTGATGGGCAATGCTTATGAAGTGAGCCAGTTCATGGCAGGTCTTTGACTTCTATCAGTCCATAAGAATGAGCCTTGCTTTTGCAGATTCTTTCACTGGTACAATGTGTGTGTTACATGCACAAAGAGTTAGACTGTGCCTCCAAAAATCCAGCTTTTTGCAAGGCCAGCTTGCACAAGCCCAGGAAACCTGTAAACTCTGGGTATTCTAAGTGCCCGTCTGGAGAATTTTTATCTCATCGATTCGCATAACCAAAAAGCAAATAAATTATTCTGTTCCAGATCAATCCCAGAACCAGCTAGGTCAAAGGTACCATTGACTAAAACTGGAGCAGCTTGAAGTATTAAACTACATACAGTAAGGGATCCGTGTCTAAAAAGACACTACTGAGCATAATTCTGCATGCAGCATTGCAATGTTCAGTAATTTGTCCTTCCCAGTATTACATCTCAAAGCACTTTGCAAACATTAAAGAATTTAGCCTCAAACGTCCATTGTGACATATGTACAATCAACAGTATTTTACAAAGAGTCGGACTGTGGCATGAAGAGATGAATAGCTTGGCCTAAGGTTGCACAAGGATACTGTGGCAGAACCAAAAATAAATAAATCCCAGTCCTCTACTTTGAGCATAAACCCACCCTTTTATCTTCTCCTTTAGTTGAGGGAAAGTTCAAATTAACATGTGCATTTCGTTCACTCTCTACGAAGAACCCTGAAACAGCTTGCGGCTGCTTGGCAAACTTTGTGATAAAAGGGTGGCATTCTGTGTACCACAAAAATGCTCCACTGGACTTTGCGTTGCAGTGGTTCAGCATGTGACACTCCACAGTTATTTTCTAGCTTTCTCCGTCTTCTCTCTCTAGCACAGAAGTCCTTTAGTTGCATGTTTTAAATCCTGTCACTGTTCCTACATACCCTTTCTCAGGGTCATTGTTTATGCCCCTTGGTTTTCAGGAATTTGCCATTGACATCCATTTTATTTCGTTGAAATTTCTTGCCACACCTGAACCATGCTGAGGTTTCCTGTCCAGTGACACAATCTGCAAAAGAGCTATTCTTTCCAAAGAATTCAGAATTCTCTCCTTAATCTTTCAAGCCACATATTATTGGTTCCCTATAATTTAATACCTAAAAAATATGGACTTTTAAAGTTTAATGTATGGATATTATTGACACTTGGTATTTGTGAGGCGAAGAAATAAACCTGTTTGCTAATGACCTTTTTAATGACCAAGTCAGCTGACATGGCAGAATTTCTTCATTTTCCAGATTCTTTGTTGTTTCATTTATGAAAGGGAGGGTGATTACTCACTCGGTGCTAAGAAGCTCAGAGGTATGTAGTTACCTAGGTATTTATATCCTTTCGGGACAACCTAAAAAAGGAGATGATGACAAGTCTCCAGTTAACTCTAAACTCAAAACTCATAGTAATTTAGACTGTATTTACACTATAGCCACGTGTCTGTGCATATGCTTATGGAACATTGATAGCAGTTGTGCCTTTTGAAGAAAGACTTAGAGTCTCATGGCTCCTGTTGGGACAGAATGTCTTACCTTTATGAATTTGATATTTGGTATAGGAACTCAGTCAACATTTTTTCAGACAAACAACTTTAGGTACTTCAGGACTTTGTATGACCAGCCTAAGACACCCTACAAAGACCCAGTTTTCAGAACTTGGGTATCTCACACTTTCTGAATTGGCATCGCTTTAAAAATGCCTGACCCAGACACAGAGATACCTAAACCTGCTAATTTCAGAGAACAAACGCCAAGAATTGGCTGTCTGTAGCTGTATGGACATTGTCAGAACAGCCTTGCAGAACTCCTCCATCAGATAAAAATAACTATTCTTCCTTTATTTAGATATGCCACGCAACAGAATCAAACAAACATGCATGGCACATATCTTTCTTGTTTAACGATTCCTATGTCCTATTATTTCATCCTTACCTCAGTAAATAATTTATTATTACAAATATGCAGCCTTTCAACACACACATTTATTTTACCTCAGGGTAAGTCAAAGTTTGCTGTGATTATTTATTACAACCATTTTTTTTTTTTTTTCACTGAGAGGGAAAATAACATGGGAGCTAAGTAAATTTGTGGGTTGAGTCACCCATACTCTTTGTGAATCATGTGAGAACCAACTCTAAGTGAGTCACCACTGTAACTGAATCAGGCTGCAAAATTTCAGCTTAACCTAAACAGTCATTTATTATTCTTCAATGGCTGGATTGAAACCCTTAGCAAATATCACATCATTTGCTGATGCACAAATAAAACACAGCTCTTGGAAACATCTGCAAGGGCAGTCAAAAAGGATATCATCATTCAGCAGCAGGGTCAGCACTAGTTTGAGCACAGCTCTGCCCCAGCCAGGATTGCCTCAGGGCCCACATCTGATTCAGGAGATCCAACACCTCTACACACCATGGCTGCAGGGCTGGGACTCCGGTTGAGCAACACCTTCGCAGACAATTGTGAAATGCCAAGAGAGGCATATTTACGAGGGCTGACCCATACTTATGACACATACTGCCTATTAAACCGTGCCAGCACAAGCGAAAATGACTGTCAGCACGTTTCAAATATCCCAAAACTCTGCCAGAGTAACAGTCTGAAGGTGAGGTAGGGTTGCTGGGGTTCAAAAGCAGCATGTCAATATGGCGGCTGCAGCTAAGGTATGTCCCCCATAATGACATGGTCATCCACAGTTTCTTTTCCCTACTACAAACGCAGCTGGAGATGTCTAACCTTTATAAAGAAAGCACGCACGGGGGCCACACGCTGCTCCCGTGCTTACTGGGGTATTTCCAGACTAACTCCTCACAAGTCACCACACGTTGGAGTCATTTTGGTAAGGCTAAAAATGGACTTTGGCCCACTCTGTTTGCTTTCTTTCTCCTGTTTGGAAAGGAACCATATATACAGAGTGGGATTAACATAAATGAGCACCAGGTGAAGAAACAAAATTGCCAGGGCACAAATGCAAAGTTTACAGCCTGAACAGGATTTCTTGGGGTTCTCAGCTGTTAGAAGTTCCACCTGAGGTAAAACGCTGTACTCTTCATGTGTTTTAACAGAAAAAAAATGCTCTTTCTATTTTCCCCCGTTACCCACTATGGTAAAGACAAGACTGCGAACGTCCTTCTGTTTCTCTCCAAGACCCCTTGAGCCCTGCTTTGCAAAGTACAAAAGGGTAAAAAGTAATGAAAGGGGATCACATTTAAATACCAGTATTGAAACTACTTGTTACCAATAGTGTAAAACTAGCTCATAAAGACAACAATAAATGTCAGCATTACAGGTGAGGTTTTCCCAAAATACCAAAGTGAAGAAAGTTAATGGATATTTAGCACCTTAATCCCTCCAGCATTTCTGAAAGCCCGACTGCCTGTGGTTTGCCGCGAGGGTTGGACTGAATTTCCTTAACGATTTCAACCAATTAGAAGCCTGTCCTCATCTTGTTTCTCTCTAGTTTTTCAATATGTGATGTATAAATACACAAAACAAAACAAAAAATCTACAGTATTTAGGAAATATTTATGAAAACAAGAGACACAGTGTGGAGCAAGTACATAAATGTACTAACCCTTTCTTCTCTATGTAAAGTTCTGCCACAAACATAGTTTATACACAAGTAGAGATACACAGCATCTTGTTCTAAGGAATTTTGCCTGAGCACAGATTAAGGCCTTTAACAGCAAAAATAACTACTTTTACAAAAATGTTGCTTTGTTGTAACAGCATGTTAGAAACTGGGAGGCAGATGGTGCATCTCTTTTAGCAAGGTTGATTCAGCAAATGCATCAGGCTGTTGAACCAGTTTACCAGGTTGCTGATTAATTCATATATTTAGAAAATACATTAACATGGATATTAGCATTTTGTGTGTGTGTGTGTTTAATGTCCCACTCAAACTGATGGGAATTTAGACATTGATTTCAGTGGGAAAA
Source organism: Anseranas semipalmata (assembly GCA_013399115.1). Taxonomy (NCBI): domain Eukaryota; kingdom Metazoa; phylum Chordata; class Aves; order Anseriformes; family Anseranatidae; genus Anseranas; species Anseranas semipalmata. The sequence goes on from VXAA01003101.1 coordinate 370,312, forward strand.
GAAAAAGGCCCTAAGGTAATTTCAGATTAACAACCTGTTTACTCTTGTATGGTTCTGCCTGGTTGACTGAGATCACTAAAACCCGTGTTTTCCATAGTGTGGAAAGGACTAAATCCTAAAACAAGCACAATTCAGTATTATCTTCATCGGCTCCTACAACATCCTGTTGATTTATACCAGCTGTGAAGCTGATCCCTGTTTAAATACAAAGTGTGACTTATCCTTCAGAGAATTGCATACATCATGTATTGTTAAAATCAGCTATTTTCCAGAGGGATGTTTTCCACATTCCTCACGTATAACTCCAGTGAAAGTCAAGCAGACTTTTTCAATTTTTACTCTTTTTCAATCTTTTGTTCATCTGATGAAATTCTTGTCCCTCAAAAGTTCTTCAGCACTGACAGCATTTCTTCTTTGTACTCTCCAAAACAGCAATGTGAGTCATATTGTCATTTTTCATTAAGACTAAATGTAACCTTTAAACTTGTGGGAAACAGCAATAAGATTTCTAAGTACAGACTCAGGCTTTACTTGAATTGACATTAGTTGAAAAACGTATATCCTGTCTGACACTTAAAGCCTAGACTCACTGAATTAATATATCCATATTAATATACAGATCAAGATGGCAATAAATCCATCAGAGCCATCTCCACCTTTAACACAAATGACTGATTTCAGTGATGGTGCAGTGGGCACTAACCAGAAAAGAACAAAAAACATTGAGTGCAACTGCAGCTGCCCCCAGAGCTCATTATGAGCAGATAGCACCTACCCTACTTACACCTGCAGTGGGTGCAAAAGTGGGCGCACCTCACCTATATGACAGCCCCAGCCTGTGCCCTGCCTTTTACTTTGCAGTTTACTGTGAATGCCTTAGAGACAAATCTCTCCCTTGATCCTTTCCAGATATCACATTCTTCAGTCATTAATAATGTCTTCCTATCTGGCTTCTTATTGAGACAGTCCTCAATATAGTGATTAGCCACTAAATCCCAGGTCTTACTTCCATTCTTATCCTTCTTGTTTTGCCAGTTCTGCCCAACAGCTTGCATCTCTTCCATTGTCTTAGCAAACACTATGGGCTTTCCTAGTACATGCACAAGTGATTCTCTTCCATTAGGTTGCATAGGACACTCTGGAATGCTAACATACCCTTTTTGCTATGCAGGTGTCCCCAGTTCTTATAGGCTCCCTGCAGGCAGCATATCATCTCACAGAATGATATTTTCAACTGCAATTCTTCTCCTCCTCTCTGCTTACAGATCCCATCTTTGTTACTAACACAGTTCAGCAAAGCCTCAGCAACAGAACTGTGTCAGAAAATTAGGATTAAAGGGCCTTTGCTCTTACTATGTTAAATTAAGCTGCTTATACATTCCTCTATAGTGACGAATTTTTGCAAAGACAACTTGTGCTGTCTAACAGCCTGGATTAATCTCGTCTGTATTACCACCCTACAGGTCCCTACACTGACTTTCCACAATCCTTGGAGTCTATCCACACCTTTCCCGTTATCTATCAGAGTATCAAGAGGCTGGTTCTTGCAGTAGGTACTGACAGTGCCAGTCCCTGTCACTCCACCTGTTTCATTTTCAAAAGAAGTGCCTTTGCACGTTCTCTCTCCCGGTTCTTCTGCTGTGGGAAAGCTCCTCATAAACACTTGGGAAAATATCTTTAAGTCCTTCTTCAAAATCTTTGTTCAAAAACATTTTCCTTTACCTTGATTATCAATCCAGGCTTTAAATTATGAATAAAAATGAAATTATATTCCAACTCTACAGCCAGTATAGATGCCTCTATTATACATAAGCCCTTGATTTTTACATGTTGTTAGAAGTAATTAAAATCCAACTTTCATTTAAAACAGTTTTTAAATAGTTCACAGTCAAAATAACAATTTCAGTAAATGAGACAGGTGTGTGACAGCAGTATTGACTTACTTGCATCTGCAAAATGTGACAGCCTGGTGAGGAGAAACAGGAAAAAAAAAGAGTCCTCAACTGTAGCTATAAGGCTGAAGGAGATGAGAGTGTATCTGCATGCCAATAGGAAGAAAAGGAGCACAAAACAGAAGAATTCCTAAATGGAGGTACTCCTCATATATACTGCTGAAATAGTGGTTTTTTTTGTTTTTGTTTTTGTTTTGTTTTTTTGTAAAAACAAAATAAATTAAACAGCTTAGCCTCAAATTTAAATACGCTTTCCTTTATATTGCCTCGGCTCACAAGAAAAGGTTACAGAGTAGAAATCTCATCTGTCTCAGTAAATACTTATTCACACAGGAAGTCAAACTGGTATGAGTTTAGCCATAATACTGAAAAAACGAGTACATTTTTGACCATCAACAACATTCCCATTATGCTGGCTGACAATCCTAGAAATTTGATGTTGTCCATGACTAGAAGCTCTGTCACTTACCATAAGATTTAAAAGCATAAAAAAGAAGTCCTTTTCTTCCAAATATGTCACTCTATGCATGGAAGTATTTCCTACCTGTTATTTTCAAAATCAATGGACATATTTTTTCTTGTCACAGTTTCTGCAATGTTATCAAATTTGTCTCCCCAGATTCTCCCAGGCTGCTAGTATAAACCCTATGCCAGCCAACTCTCTTGATCACACCTCTCCTGTTATTCCAACTTCTCCCCCGAATTTACAGTCCTAGCTCTTGTATTTATTACTGGTTTGAACTTATCTTTCCTGTCTTATTACTTTGCTTTCCTTTTTCTATGCTCCTTCTGAACATCTCATCACAATTCATCACAATTTCTCAGTATTGCACTTTCCCTTTTACATCTATCAGACTCACTTTTCCTTCATTTCTCTGACTCATTCACTGTATATCACAGGCTAAACTGATTCCTCTCCTATTACTAGCCCTAATTATGGGATGCTTCCATTCTTCCTTTTTTATATTACATCCTCACCAAACACCAGTTCCCGAGTCACTGGCAAAGGAGCTGGGGAGCAGACGGAGTGAGTGACTGCCTCCCCGCCACGCAAGGCTCACCAGTCTCACGGACGGGTTGTGCTGACCCTGGGGCATGTCGTAGTGTGTGCTCTCCCAAGTGCACGCACTGGTATCTAGGAATATTTCGTCCTGAGAGTGCTGCTGCTGCGTGCTTCCCTCAGTGGTCAGGGACCTCCTTAAGTCATCTCCCTACAAAGTGGAAATACACCATCCAAGGTGGAACAGTATAACTTACCTTATATAATTGCATCTCACTTTTCAACGGGGATTTGAAAATATTTAAAATTTGACTTGAAACTAGTTATTCACAATCAGATGAGATTTCAGCCACAAGTCAGCCAACCACTCACTATTTTGGGTAGTTCCTGTAGATTAACTTGATGTTTCAAACTATTACCTATCCGCATCATGATTGCACCACTTTGTTTCTGTCTTCTGCCACACAGTAAACAGTCTCATGATAATATTACTTGCTTCATGAGTTTCTCTTCTCCACCAACCTCACCAGCACATTCTCTTGCCCAAGGAACCTTAGTTTTGACAGCAGACAGTTAATCTCTACAAAATATAGGGCAGTTGGTATCTGCTGTTGTTTTTGAAGTTCATGTTAGACTCCTGTGATGAGGAATGAGGAATCTCATCTTGTTATATAAGATATTACATGCAAAAGAACAGGACACATAACTCCCTGAGGAAGTTATGGATTACAATCAGTAAATAGGTGGATCATTAACTGGTCGATCATTTCATTGTTCAGATGACAGACAGCATGAGACATGCCTACTGCAAAGTGTCAGTAACACAACTGAAAAGAAGAAGAACACCCAGCTCACCAGCAGAAGGAAAAAAGAACTCTTTTGCACAGTCACTAACTCAAAACAGAATAATTAAAACTCCCTCTTCAGAAGCTACTGCTTTGAAGTGGAACTGCAGATCTCTATTTGCATATTAGGAACACTTGTGTCGATTTCCATGCTCAATCTGGGTATGAGATTGCAGATGAGGATGACAAGGCTCTGAATTAGGACAAATCAAATGGATGCAGACTCATGAAATCCTGTACAGATAATTATGAGTCTCTCAAGATGATGTAATTAGTACGTTAGCATGCTTTCCTTCTTTAGTAGTAAATGCATTTTAAGAATGTGTAAAGCCTTTATGTCTAATATGCCAGCCCTGGTAAAAGTCCTTTGTGCCCTTCTGTTTGGTCTGTCAGCGTCATTATAAGCCCCTACTTTGTGGCAGACAACTAGATTCACAAAAAGACTAAGTTGTAGCAAAGATGCAAATTGTAGCACTTAAGCTTTAGACATCCTGATACCTAATGCAATCCCTCCCTAAATTAGACAGTCAGACTTTCTACAAAATGGATGAAGAAAGACAAGTGTCAAAAAGCAGGAACCACAAACGCCATCTATCTAATCAAAAAGTTGTCTAAGTGACTCAACAGGACAGGGAGTCCTACTCCTCTAATGGAGATGGGTGCCTCCACCACAAACCCTTTCCTTGAGTCAGATGCTTAAGCCAACCAAATCCTTCCTCACAAACAATGATGAGAAAGACCCACATACTATCAGATTTAATATCTCAGTGGTTGAAACAGTCATCGGTAAGGTGAGTGACCCATTTTCAAATCTCTGCTCATCCCATATGAGTTGTCCTAGCCCATGGGCTATTGGGTATTCAGGGGTAAGACATCTCGATCTCTCCTGTTTGAAGTTGTTCCACTTTGTATAACTAATTAAAAGATAATTGGAGCAAGTACTTGAACCTGACTCTCCCACATCCCAGGTTATTGCCTAACTATTCAGCTGAAGATTCACTCTCTCATTTTGTTTCTGAAAGGTTCTTAAATCGTGCAGGCGCTTTTGAAAATCCTATTATTTGTATTTTACATACAAAGATTCACAGAACACAGTCACATTCACTTCAGAATTACCACTACAAATACCTCCAATTCTTCTCATATACAGTCCCAGCTCACTGGATCAATGGTGAAAGGTAGGTGGTTTTTGTTTGGTTGTTGTCACAGAGTTGTGAAGTTGTTGTGAGGGAGGGATGCTATTTCAAATACTTTATCACAATGTAATCCATTTTTGCAAGTACAAAAGCAACTTTTCCTTTGGTTCTTGGTTTTGATTCTTGCTTGTAGAAGGCAACAAGAAGCCTCCAACAGTATTCATAGATAGCAGAATAAAGGACTATTGGTCTTTCACAGTGATTGATGATCATTCTTCGGATTCTAAAAATCTGGTATGGGCTTCAGAAGGACACGATGTGATGAGCAGATCTCTGCTCTAAAGAGCTCGCAAAGTAAATGATGGATCTGGCAGACAAGCAAAGATGCAATATAAACCACACATCAGGAAAAACACAGATTACAAATCCAGGATAATGAAGCACAAGTGAAAGCTTGTAAGGTATTTCAAAATAACGCCAGCCTGGTATAACAGGCATTTGTTCAAGGACTAAAAGGGCACTGTGAGCTGATATAAGAAAGATAGCAGACTAGGGAAGAAATAGTTCAAGAAGTAATCCGCATGACAAAGTAATTCAAGGAAGGCATTTACATGCAATAAATGTAAACAGTTATCCCAGTACAAAACTTGCAGATCCTTTTCTTTCATTTCATCTTACGTCCCATAAGAGAGTTCAACAAACTAAAAAGCAAACAAACAAAAGCAAAAAAAACAAAACAAAACAAAACACTCATCCCTAAGCGAGAAGGCAGGGAACACTGATATAACTATTTTTTTTTCTGACACTGGCAAAGCGTTCCCCATGAACAAAGCCCTAGTTTAACTAGGGTGCATTCTGAGAAGAGACAAGGGAAACTTTTAGAAGTGTTGGGTGAACGGTGGCTTAGGAAAACTTAGAGTCCAACAAGAGTATTGTGAAATGTTACATGTGACAACATTACACAGCACACAGGGGAAGATCTGATTCAAAAAAAAAAAAAAAAGATTTGGCTGTGCAAAAATACGTTGGCTCATTTATGGTTTCCAGAAATGTTTTTGCCATACAGCATTAAGGTCATGAGCATTAAAGTCTTCAGCTTACAGGAGTTCTTTGCCATAGCAGAGGCTTGTGGTGACATAATGCAGGCACAAACCAACCCCCAGAACAAAAGGTTAAAGTCTTTTACAATATTTAATTTCTGTAGAGATTTAAACATTTAAATATGTCATTACAAAACAAAATGACTCAGTATAGATGTAATTCAGATGTACCAAAATGCATTAGTCATTCAATAAAACAGGCACTGAGGATTTACTAAAAATACTTTACAGAAGAAAAATAACAACATATATTTACTTTATTGAATGGTTGTTCTGGAAAGCACATAAAAACAAATCCTGCATAAATCACCTTAATTTGTCTACCCCTAGAGTAGGACTGCTCGTCCCACTCCTCAAGCAGCAGAAGTAGCTCATCTCCAGCTCCCAACCCTCGTGCCGAACAGCAGCACAGGAGGAAGCAACGCATGACGGTACCGCTGATCCCAAGGCAAGCAAGCAGGGCAGGGAACGAAGGAACTAACCGGCTGCATAAGAGGCTCGCTGCCAGGTGGAAGTCTCAGGAGGGGCAGAGTCAACCTGCTTCAACTTCCTACTCATCTAGTACCGCAGGGAGCACCAGCAGCAAGGAGCCCCGCCAGCAGGACACGAAAAGGGAAGCAAACGTTAATATGGCAGCTGGATTGCAGGGAGCAGAAAGAAATCTCAGACACGCCATTGACAGAAGCTGCTCCCAGATGGTGAGAAGACAACACAGGTCACCGGTGCGGCCCTTCTGGTACTTCAGCAACCTCTCCCTGCATGGCAGTGCTGAGGGTACACCCTGCCAGCCAGGGCCTGGACTGCTTGGGCACCCGGTGCTCCTCCCTGGGGCAGGGAGCCACGGCCTCAGCCGGGGAGGTGCGATCCGATCAAGTCACTGCTGTGCGCGGTGAGGAGCTGCCAGGAGAGGCGGGCAGGCTCTGCTGCATCAGCGGTGACGCACAGCAGACCAACAGGAGCTTCGAAGAAGTTTCTTCAAGGCTCAAGCTTAAGGCCCAGCAGGGCAAGAAGGAAGGCATGACTGAAGGAAGAGGATACGAACTTGCAGAGGGTGGAAGCTGGAAGCCTGTGACTTCAGGTAACAGGAACAAAGCTCTGTTTCCTCCTCCAGCTGTGCCTAGCTAACAGCTTCAGGAGCAGTAGTGGGAGTTTGGGGAGAAAATACTGAGTGGGTATCTCAAGTCTTTGGATTAGTACCAGCACCAAGAGAAGCACCTGTGTTAGTGGCTGGTGATGCTCCCCCATGTGAGACAGAAGAATCCACCCCTGTTATCCAGGTAGGTCTGCTGCTTGTCCAGAGCCTAGATCACTAACAGTGCAGAGAGATTGCCATCACTCATCCAGCCTTCCAAATTCCACCGCTTGCTGTTAATCCTTGCGAGACAGAAGTAACACAGCCAAGGGAAATCCCGAGCAGCAAAAATGAAGCATAGAGATCAGAGCAAACATGAGAAGGCAGAAATCCCAGTGGGGCTCTCTTCAATCCTGCTAGTCAAGGGAGAGGGTTGGCTAGCAGATGTAACCAGCAGACTGACGCCTGGTTGTACAGCTGCTGTCACCAGCAGGACTTTGGTGTCTGTGACTACAATGCCTGAAGGACTGCTATGAAGATATGGAAGCCACCTGACAAAGACAAAAACATCTCTGTGAAGAGATTTGCTAATCTAGTGGAGATTACTTTAAATTAAATTCACAGAGGGATGGGTACTTATGTCCATAGGTAAGGAGAGGGTGCATATGGTGGGGAAAGTATGAGAAAAGGCAAGAGGGGAAAGTTACACATTTCTGTTTGGAAGGGAGGGCATGCAGAGGCTTAGCTCAAGTGTCTGGATACTAATGCACAGAGTTTGGGCAAGGAACAAGAAGAACTGGAAGTCTATTCACTGTCAGAGAGTTATGATTGTAATCAGGATCACAAGATTAAATGGGATACCATCCATGACTGGAACAGTGTCATGGAGACTGTTCAAGGAGAACAAGCAGTGAAGAAGAAGCGCAATTTCGCTTTCTTACAAAGTATCCCATTGTCCATACAGAGTTCCAGTGTGAAACAGACAGATCCACCAGGACTCTTCTGGTCAAAAGCAAAGGCAAAAGCAATATTGGTCACGCAGCAGCGGGGGCTTGTTACAGTCAACCTGACCAAGGAGAAGCAGTAGATAACCCAAAACAACCCGCTTATTGGCCTTGGTCCTCACTGGGGATTTCAACCATGTGGGCACCACGGCATTGTGCAAGCAATCCAGCATATTTCTAGACTGCATTGGTGATAACTTTTTAATGCAGATGCTAGAGAGACCAAGCAAGGGTAATACTCTACTTGATCTCTGTGTACAAACAGGGAAGAACAAGCGGCAAATGTGGTCACAGATAGTACCTTAGGAACAGTGACCACAAGCTGACTGTATTCAGGATCCAGAAAAAGGCTGGGAAGGTAAGCAGAAGATTTAGGATTCGGGATTTTATGCAAGTGGACCTTGGGTTATTCAAGGAATTCAGCAGAATTCAGCAGAAACTCCTGGGAAACTGACACAAAAGGTGCCTACAAAGGTGGTGAATTTTTACAGAAAACTTATTGATAGGTCAGGAATAAATAATCCTGCTGTACAAGAAGGCTAGAAATTTCAGTAGAAGGATCACTTGAATAAGCAAGGAGCTCCTTAATGAACTGAAACGTGAAAGGACAGCATACAGGAAACAAGAACAGGCAGTAGAAAAGGAGTACAAAAGCAGTGCTTTGACACTTAGGGACAAAATCAGGAAACCCAAAGCTCATTTAGAGTTTAAACAAATGAGGGCAGCAAGAAGGAATTCTGTAAGTTCAGAGGAAATGTGGGGATGTTACTGAATGGAGGAGACAACCTAGTGATTGTTGAGATGGAAAAGGCTGAAGTACTCGGTACATTTTTGCCTAAATCTTCACAGGCAATGATTACTCCTAGATTTCCAGCTGTACCAGGATTGTTTGGCAAGGAACAGGTTACAGAAGACAAGTAAGGAATGAGTTAAAAAGTAGCTGGATGTGTTCAAATCCATGATGCCAGACAAGATTCACCTGAAAGTGATGAAAGAGCTGGCTGATGTAAGTCCAAGACGCCTGTCTGTCACCTACAAAAAAGCATGACCATCAGGGCAGGTCCATGACAACAGGATATGATGGAGAAAGGCTACTGCTATGCCTGTTTTTAAAAAAGCTGTGAGAAAGCACTCGGGTAACTACAAGGTTAGCCTCACCTCAGCCCCTGGAAAGATTATGTGCCACATCCTGCTGGAACTCACTTCCAAACATGCAGAGAACAAAACGGCAATCAGCAATAATCAACGTGGACTTACAAAGGGCAGATCATGCTTGATCAACCTGATTGCCTTATGTGATGAAATGACCTGCTACACAGACAAGGGGAGAGTGGTGGATGTAATCAAATGGTCTGGTTGGTAGATTGAAAATTACAGGGATAGCTGGGATCAGAGGGTAACACTGATAGCAAACAGTAGTTTGACATCTAATTGGTAGCCAGTACCTAGCGGAATACTTTAGTGGGGAACAGTAGGGCTGAAAATGTTCAATATCCTCACCAACAACCTGGATGATGAAACACAACGCACTCTCAGCAGTCTTGCAGACAATACTAACCTAGTGGCATTTGACACACCAAGCAGTAGAGATTTAATCAGGAACAACCTTGAGAAAAGAAGACCTTTAGAAAATTCAGGACTGGAACAGAAATATCACCAAGTCCAACCAGGAGAAAAGTTCTGCAGGGTAACCCCATGCATCAGTGCATGCTGGGAACTGACTGCTTTGTAGCAGCTCTCCTGAAAAGGACAGGGAGGTTATGGTAGATGCCACGCAAAATGTGAGACAACATTCTCATCACAAATAAGGCAAGTTGGGTACCAGCTACGTTGGGAGCGGTATGGCCAGCAGGACCAGGGAAGTTACCATCCCCCACTGATTAGGAGGCAGCTGGAATACTGCACCCAGTTTCAAGCTCCGCAGTTCAAAAGGGACATGGAGAAACTGGAGTTTGGGAAGAGGCAAAAGCTACTTGAAAAAGAGTTACAAAATGGTGGACTCAAGCTTTCCTCAGCAAATGAAAACGTGTAAAATCACATTTTTTTCTGGCAATGCTATCAACTTAGTGATTTCTTTTCTAAAAAATAACACGTTTCATGGTCTCTTATTCATTATCTCCTGCAATAAGCAACCCATACCAGAACTTTGTTGATCATATATATAATCCCAGTTGGACCACCTTTCTAGTTTATAACACCACCGATAGGGGTGTAAAAGGCATTTTTATGTTTACTGATCCAAAAATCTCAAGGACTGTTCTTAAAACTTTCAGATTCTCATCTATTAAAATAAGTAGAAAACCTACACTGCATGGACCTTAACTGTCCAGGAAAACATTTCATCCCATTTGGTGTGCTTGAGATCAGAGCAGGTACTTAAGTTGGAAGTTCATCAAATTTATAAGAAGGGACCCCACTAGAAACTCACCCAGAGCTGTAGTTCACCTCCTCTCATCAATGTTACATGCTTGATTTGTTATTTAGAACAACTTATTAAGTTTTTCTTGGGCATAAAGGGAGAAAACTGGCTGCATGACAAGGATCTAGCTGAAGACTTCTCTCTTCTTTGGTCCAAGTGGGTGTAGCTCTTCTAACTTCAAGGAGGATTTTATCTGCTGGTACCTAATTATTAAATGGTTTGTGTGGTTTTATATGATACAGATTTGAAGTGAGCTTTGAGATTAAGAATTTTTCAATTATGTAACAATGCCCAGAGCAGGGGATGTTCATTTACTTATTTTTTAAATCATCAAATGTAAGAGCAAGAACACAGAGATAAATTACTAGATACTCTGAAGACTTTCCATATATTAAAATTATGGAGGTGAAAGGTAGGTTTTAGATAGAACTATGTTCCAAAATAGGTTTGAAACAGAGCGTAAATGTTATTCCTCTAAAGCTAGGTAGCCAATCAACATAAATTTCAGGATGCAGTAGTGCTTGTAGATTCCATATTTTCCATGTGGTTTGATTTCTATTGCATAAAGATGTGAGTATTGCATCAGATGAAAGCTTGATCTAGCATATTCTCATCTTTGACAGTGGCAGAAGCTAAAGTCTGGAGTAGGAGTATGACAAGAGTGCCAAATAAAAAGAGTATTCCCCTGTTCCCCACCATATACTTTCCCTACTTCTATCAACCTGCAGTTCAGGGATTTCCCAAGACAGTGCCTGTATGTGTATCTTTATGTCTAATAGCTGTCAATGAGTTTTTCTTCCATGAATGTGTCTCGTAGCTTTTTGAACCCATTAATGCTTCTGGTATCCATAACATCCTGTGGCAATTAATTCCATAATTTAATTATTCACTGTGTAAAAATATATTTCCTTTTGCTGGTTTAAAACCTGCTGCTGTATAATTTCACTAAAGGGCTCTTTGTTTTTGTGACACATTGTGAATAAGCATTTCTGTTCCATCCATGACTGCACTTAAGGCTGTTATAGTCACCTCTTATCTGAATTAATTGACAGTTCCTCCTTGAACCAAAGTAAAGCCACACCTGTGATCCTCTGTAGGTGCTTTTTGCTTTAGCTGGATTTTCTCCTTAACATAAAAAACTGTTCTTCTATTAATAAATTAACAGACTTATAAACACTGAAAAGAACTAATATAAGGAGGAATGAGTTTGGGTTTGAGTTTTGTGAGATTCTGAAGTGGGTCATTTTGAGCTGTAATACACATTACAACTGTAGTTTTCTATGCCGTACATACAAACCTGGCTGATGGCATTTGTGTGTACATACGTTTTTAAGCCTGACTGAAGAAGGAAGCCAGGTATATGCAAACTTAACTAGCAGATTAGGGAGGATGGGTAGCTATCCTCAAGCCTAGTTAGCTCACAGAGGGTTAGCAGAGGCATATGTAGTTATCATTGACTAGGAGAGTTCTGTGCAAATGTGACTGGCAGGCCAGATTCTCATAAGACACTGTTCAACAGGATCTCCACTGTTCTATCAGATCTTGTCTGCCAAGAGATATCATGCACTGTTGTGGATGGGGGAAAAGCCAATGTTTCTGTAAGCCTTCTCCAAGTGCACACCATCAAACTAACAACAGCCAACTCCGGATTTGGTTGAAAGAAGAGGATGAGAAAGGGATTCTAAATCCTAAGGCTGTAAGAGGGGAAGCAGAGAGAGAGGAAGTGCAGCTGCCCAGCAAACCAAATATAATCAACACATGGAGTCCAACCACATGACATTCAACAAAGCTAAATACCAGGTGCTGCACTTGGGTCATAACCACCCCATGCAGTGGTACAGGCTTGGGGAAGAGTGGCTGGAAAGTTGCTTGGCAGAAAAGGACCTGGGGGTGCTGGTCGACAGTTGGCTGAACATGAGCCAGCAGTGTGCCCAGGTGGCCAAGAAGGCCAAGGGCATCCTGGCCTGCATCAGAAATAGTGTGGCCAGCAGGACTAGGGAAGTGATTTTCCCCTTGTATGAGACACTGGTGAGACTGCAGCTCAAAGACAGTGTTCAGTTTTGGGCCCCTCACTACAAGAAGGGTATTGAGTTGCTAGAACACGTTCGGAGTGTAACAAAGCTGGTGAAGGGACCAGAAAACAAGAGTTATGAGGAGCAGCTGAGGGAATTGGGGTTGTTTAATCTGGAGAAAAGGAGGCTGAGGGGAGACCTCATCACTCTCTACAACTACCTGAAAAGAGGTTGCAGCGAAGAGGGTGTCAGTCACCTCACTTTTTTCTCAGGTGATAAGTGAGAGGATACGAGGAAACAGTCTCAAGTTGCACCAGGCAAGGTTTACATTAGATATCAGGAACAATTTCTTCATAGAGAGGGTGGTCAAGCATTGAAACAGGCTTCTCAGGGAAATTGTGGACTCCCCATCCCTGGAGGTATTTAAGAGACATGTGGACATGGCACTAAGGGATGTGGTTTAGGGATGGGACTCAGTAGTAGGTCAGGTTGATGGTTGGACTTGATGATCTTGAAGGTCTTTTTCAATCTAGATGGTTCTATGGTTCCTGGGAGAAGAGGTGGTGATGAGGGCTGTGACTCCAGTAGTTAGTGGAGTTTAGCAGACTGGAGTAGGGGAGTGGGGTTGTTTTAGGGACGGTAAAGGGGCACAGTGGTGATTTTAATAGCTAAGTCCATAAGCACCCTATTTCAGTAGCTGGTTTTACTGAACTGGACCGTACTGCCTCTAGCACAGCCCAGCCTTTACCTGTATCCCTTGATCACCTCCAAGTAAGCATAAAAATATCTATGGAGAAACACACTTCATCATTACAACAATTACCACACACCACAAAACCACACCCCATGAGATCGCCCTGCGAAAGCTGCCATCTTTCCAGAAATCCTTGTAAATTCACCTGTGCATCCAAACCCTTACTTTACTATCCTTTCCCTACACAACAGACTGCTGGGGAAAAAATAGCATAGTAACAGCTTTGAACAAAGGATGAATGGATGCTTCATTTAGAAACAGTGGCAATGCAGTAAGGCACAAATATTTGAAAAAAGTCAGAGTTAACAGTAGCAACATCACGGAACCTTTCATTTCTCTGCTTTAGTGGAATTTATCAGGTGCAATGTGTGCGAGTACGTTAATGTGAACAATACACTTTACAAGGAAGTTTTGACTGTATTGATGTCTTAAGTCTTTTAAAATATGTTTTACTATTAACACACAAGTCTAAGGATAAAAGAAATACTTCAGCTAGTTAAATCAGCTTAGTCAGGTTATGCACTTAGCTCAGTTAAACAAGATGAGAGCCCAGAAATTATTCAGCTTGCCAACCTTTATTATCAAGCACAGTGTTTGTAACTCACAGCAGGTTATCAACAGAGGGACCACATTTGGGAGATACCGTGACATCTGGTATTGATTTCTGGCAGGATTTAGGTCTTTTTTGAAACCTCTATCTGAAGGTGGAAAGATAATTAAATGCACATGCACTTTTAAGCAGAAATATATATTTTTTAAATTTTAATAGGCATTAAAATAGGCAGAGTTGCATACTGCAGCAAACCACAAACACAAAGAAGTCACACTTTTTTTTCTTTTAAATCAAAGCACTACCTCCCATCAACAGGAGCAATGAGAAATGTAAGAAAGACAATTCAACATTTGCAGAACAGGTTGAGTGCAAGTGCTGAAAATCCTGAGAAATCCATCATATGATTTAGTGAAATAAAACAAACAACAAAAAGCTGCTCTTAAACTCCCAATATTAGAAAATAAAACAAAGAAATGCTCCACAAGCCTTCAGTTCTTCCCATTTTAGCAAAGACACTAAATATGCAGTTTGATAAAAAATAAACATTCAGATCAAAGCCTATTACAAAGTCACAAGAACATAGTACATTCTGAAATACATGCAACATGTTACATGAACGCTTCTGCTTATGCTCAGTATTCAATAGGTCACCAAGAAAACCTCCCAAATAATATAAGCTGTGAGGAAGCTAGGAATGAGTAGCAACTTCTGCTAACTCCTTCTTAAGTGACATTCTTTAACAAAGACATTCGTAGCAGCAGCAGCCACAAAAAAAAAAAAGTGTGATCTAGTTAATGCAGCATCTGTGATTTGTTATAAAGCTGCTAAGAATTTCGCAGAGGGAAAATGTGTGGAGCTTAATACTTCTATTGATAAGGTCAGCAAAAACATACTAGGAGAAAGAGTACATGTTTTTAAATTAGTGGTGTAACATCTAAACTTTTGGGGGAGGAATATTGAAATACTGAACATACACATATAATCTCTGGAAACAATTATACTAATTAAAACAATACTGAACATTTGGAGAGAGGCATTTTATGGGAAGCATTCCAAAATTATCTCCCTAAAGACACTGATCAAATTGGGTGTGTTCAATTAACAGGAGAAATTAATTTCAAGTCAAAACCCCCGCTGCTGAGAATCATTCAGCCTTTAGCACTCCCCCCAAGCCTGGCCCCAGTATTTAAATCCTTGGACTGTCAGCAGGAGCTTTCTAGATGAGATGGTTAATGTGAAAGACTATTTTCACTACTGATCAACTGAAGCTACAGCTGCAGTGTTTCCAGTAACATTTCATCAACAACAAAAAAATAATAATTCATGATTTGAGATGAAGATGGCCTTTTAATTTGCACTGGCTGTCTACCTCAGCACCTACCGATATAACATTTCATAATTTTATCTCTCTGCTCTACGCTAAGCTAAGACAGACAGAATTAACTCATGTCGACTCTGAAATGCAGGCATTGCTAGAAAAGCGGGGATCCAAACCAAAGAGACTTTAAGCTGCTCTCTGTTGTGACCTTCTGGAATTCCAGAAACAGTTCAGACTGACAATTACAATCCTTAGTATTAAAATAAAATCATAACGAAGCTGAACTCAAATTGCTTTGAAATCTTCGGACAGAAAAAAAATCTCTTTACAGACAGAGATATGGGATACTGTTCACATTTCACAGATGTGGAAACCAAGATTGTGGTTGAACTAGATAGTAAATTCAGTTTCAGTATGTCTAGTACAAGATCAAAAACACCACAGTTGCGTGACGCACTGATTAAGTGCAACCCACTCTGCCAATTCTAATTTTGCTCCATCAGGTAGCGTCTGTCCTTCTGCAAATGGCATACAGCCAGCAGGAGCGTGATATCGTGTGATCTGGCTTATTTGAACGTGCCACCAGGTGATTTGGGACTGCACAAAAGTGGCATTAATGAACACGAGACCATAGCCCACGGCACACAGAAAAACAATTTGTAAAGGTCAACCACATAAGCTCTTAGCAGACCTGAAAATAGCATCCAGTCTTCCTTCATCCCAGGCTAGTTTGCTGCCACTGGACAGCACTGCTGCCCACCATAACAAACACAGCTTTCAAATTAAGACGGAGTCCTGCGGATTTATTTTGCAGATTTGTTCTAAATACCATCCCTGCTGCCACCCCATTAGGGAGGTCCCATTTCCATGTGATGGTCCTAGGTCCAGAATAGTTCTTTTCACCCAAATCCTCACTCTGCTAACCATCGCTGGCCCCCATTGCCTCACCCCTACCCACACAAGCCAAGAGATGTTTCAGCAGCTACAGAGTTGACACTGCAAATATTTAGGAAAATGTTTAGCTTGACAAATGTAAATAATCGCAGTGAAGTCAAACAAACCTATGTTTGTGTGCAAGGGTTTCCAGGGTTTAGTATCCAAAAAGCAGGACACGTTTTTATGCTTGCTGTGAGACGCTCAGAGACACTACTAAAGATGTGCTATATAACCCACATAAATCAAAGAACACTACTCCTACTTCTTTATATACTGCTTACTAGAAAAGTATTTTTACTGCAGGTTATTAAATGCGGACTCTAATGTATTAACATTCTCTGGAAGCGTTCAGGGCCAGGCTGGATGGGGCCCTGGGCAACCTGATCAAGTGGGTGGCATGGGGGCTGGCACTGGATGGTCTTTAAGGTCCCTTCCAACCCAAACCATTCTGTGATTCTAAGAGTATTGTAGTGAACTATACACACAGGTTACTAATTCTGGGGAAATAAAAAAATCGGCTTCCATCAAATGCTTAGCCCAACACATAGAGACAGACAGAAAAGGTAAAGTAAATATTAGAAAGCAAACGTTAGAAATGTGTTGAAATGTATCCTTGTCCCAGTTTCTGCAGGAAATGGAGTGCATGACTACAACAGTGCAATATTGTTTGGATTGCTGTTTGGAGACTGCAGTAGGACAAAGCAAGTATTACATTATTGATTATAAACTATATCAAAGGAATTGCAAAGAATAAACTTAAAAATATTAAAGAACTCCAAAGCCAGGAAATGCAAAAAATAAGTTTGCCTGAAAAATCTTTATTAAGTCCTATGGCATTATACCTATGTAGAGGCACAACTGCAGTCATATTATTCTCCTCTATTGTGCTACCCAAGTCATGGTAAGGATTTGACCCAATGTCCATATTTTGCTTATTCTGTAAGATGACTTACTGGTCTGAAGTGGCTTCATTGGTAGATAGAAAGTAAACAAGCAGTAAAGAGCAATTCCAACTAGCATCCACGGTACCAAAATAATGGCCATGGAGGCATCCAGTGCTAACAAAAACTTTAAAGAAGAAGCAAGTTCTCCAGAACTCTATTTACTATTTGATGGGAGAGAAGGCGCTGTACCCATACAGTGTCTTTCACCAGTGGATTGACATGCTGCTGCTGATAGTGCACTTTAGTACACTACATGTGAACATCAAGATAGATGCACTAGCTTCTACAATTACAGAATCAGAATAAATGCAGTGAAAGACTACCAGAGCTCTTTTTACTTTTCCCACCAATCCAAGAAAAGAGTTATCCATCTCACTAAAGCTGTTTTCATGGTAGCAGACTTCAGAGAGATATTCCTGAGCAGCTTCTGTGTAGCAGAGGGCTTTTTTGAGGAAATGAAGGTCTCAGGACTGTCACAACTAGCATACAAGACTTCAGAGTCAAGAAACACTGATGCACTGCACGTATCAAACAGAACAAATGCTCTGAAGTCAGCTGGAACAGGAAAGGTCACAGTAACAGATATGGATATCACCAATGGATTTTGTCCTAAAACATGCTGTCATGACAGAGCAGCAAGGATAAAAAGAGGAGCAAAGTGCTCATTAAGAAAACGTCTGCACTAAACCACACTATTTCTTCAGCCTCTGTCAAACCCAGTAAGGCCCTAGGAAGTTTCATGTCAAAAATGGTTTCAATGACAGCACTTTAATGGGTGTCACAGTGCCGATCACTGTGCACTGGCACGGAATCCTGAATCAACTGAAAAACAACAATCCCGAGGGATTCATAGTCTTCTTCGTACTTAGCCCTGAAGAAGACTAAGTGACAATCTGATTTTGGTGCACAGCCCTGTCTCTTAATAGACAGCAGGGGTCATTGATGACACTGTCAGTGCCTGCTACACAGACTGGTATTGGTCACCACATTAGCTCTGCTGCCATGGCTGTGCCACCAAGGAGGATGGGGCAGGGTGGAACCACATCCCCCGCAACAAGGTCCCCTGGTTGACCTTGCTAGTCCTTCAAAACCCACACTGCAGGCGCAGCTACCCCTACAAAAAGTGTTTTGCTGGCTTAGTTTGCTTTGTCAAAAGAAATGACATGGATATACTGGCCGAACCTTCTCCAATAGGACTCAGTGCCAACACAGCTACGCTGGCAGAGCCTGGGTAACAAAGATGTTATCTCCAAGTCCCTTTCGTTTTTCTCAGGCCAAGGAGGACTGCCCAAGTCACTAGAGCATTATGTCCTAAGTGAAGAAACTGGAATTCTTCTAAACAGTTTGTGAGTCAAATATAGCCCATGGACTTTCCTGTACAGTAGAGTTTTAAATAGGATTCTTTCCTTTTCTGCACATGCTGCTTAGATCAGTTACAAGCTGCACTCTCGGAATGAACACAACCTACATCACTAAAAGGAATTACTCCTCAGCAGGATTAAAACCTATACACTTGGCCATGAAGATAACAGACCTCAATACTAAGTAGTCTGCTCTAAATTACTGACAAAGTGAACACCCCCTCCTACCTCTGCAACTAACTTACTAGTCTAAAAGGAAGCTATTACCAAAAATACAAAACAAATGTATGAGTAGTTCCTGTATATTTTGTAGAGACAAAACTCTTCTTGCCTGAGGAACACGGGTGTATTCCTCATCTTTGTCAAGGGAAGACTCAACACTTGACAAGGTGTAACATCACACAGGGCTCAATGAACCATCCAGACTTCAACTCCCATGCAAGATGCACGCCTACGCCACTTGTATGTACTTTCACAGACAAAAACAAAGAACATGTTTAATTTCACTTCATGTGTTCAAACTATAATTACCCTTGATTTAATTTACAAACTGAGTTCAAGTGCTCAAGCGCTCAGATCGGTTTTTATGTAGGACAATCAGAAAACACAGAAGACGTCAGCAGCCACTGCCATGTTGATATAAATCACGCACCTAAAACAGCATGGGAAAGCTGTGGCAGAAGTAGGGATAAAACCCAAGCACCAAGACAACTTCTAACACTCCCATCTATTTCTTCCAGCTTAACACCACCACTCTCAGAGCACTCTTTCAAACAGCCTCTTCCCCAGCTATCTATATGAATTCATGCCTTCCCAAGCCCATGCCCTTTACCTTTCCATCTGCCTCTTCCAGCTCTCAGCCATTCTTCAGTATGACCCTTAAAACTTTTCTTAAACACATCTCCTATGTTTTTCTTCCACATCACTCAGGCTTAGATTTTATGCTTCCTCACAGTGCTCAGACTTAGCAAAAGGAAGACAGGATACAAGCAAGATAAATCACTGTTTGGCTGAGCAGTAACTTACAGCAGGAAGTACTAAGTCACCTTCGCCAGTGATGCCACTACCAAACTCAACACTTCTCTCATTTGCAGAAAAAAAAAGAAAAAAAGGCCGGGTCCTCTTTCCCTGTCAAATTTAGTGAAGATGATGAGACACGGGGGTGCAGGAGAAGAAAAGAGAGGCAGGAATAATGCAACATTAGGAGAGCTAGTTATGTGTTCCCTGTTCTCCAGATAGACCTAGAATATCTCGTTTTACTTAGAGAAGTCTGGGGACTTCAGAAAAATTACCCCAGCTCTTACAGCCCCCAAAAGACACATGTTTGAAAAGAAGAGATAGCAATTAGAGCCCACAGCCAACACCCCCTCTAATCTAGAAAGCAGAGTGGCAGAGAGAGAGCAGGCACAATATGCTGGCCACCTGAGAGCTCTCCCAGAGCAGGGGACGCTTGAGCTGGCTAAGACAGCCTGGGTCCCAGTAACTCAGGTCCACTCCAGTGTATAAAGAAGTCAGCAAGAGACTTTGCAGCACCATCAGTCTTCTGTTGTTGTTGCTACATTAAAAATAAGAGTGCTGTCCTGATATTGCATGGAAAGGACCCCAAAATTGGCTAAGTTATTTTAAAAATACACATTAAAAATCAAAAAAGCACCAGCAGTAGGAGTCCAGTCATTCCACAGTTACAAGAAAATCCAGTGGCATGGGGAGTTTTCACAGACAAAGGGTTTCCCACAGCCTATTGTTGGAAACACTGTGATTCAATGGCTCATTTCTTACTCAACAGGCTGCTGATTCAACCAGGAGGGGATGCTGATACTTTTCACCTTCTGCATTCCACCTACTGCAGCCCAAATCAATAAAAACTCAACTTTTAAAAACATGTAACTGTATCTCATGCTAGTTACTTGTTATTTACAGTACATATTTCTTTTGTACAGTATCTTTTTTGTCAGTCATTTAAAAGTACACATAATAAAACAATAAATCAGGAATTTTAATTGATGCTATCTCCTTATCTTGCTAACTTCCAGTTGGACATTGACTACAAGCAGGTGATTAGAAGGCGAAACACAGAATATAACCTACTTTCAGATTCACTGCTGTGTGAAGAAACTACAGATCAGAAAAAATGACAGCAGAAAAAACTCACAAAATAATCAGATAAAATGTGTTTTCCAGCTTGAGATAAATACTGTTAATACAGTATACAAAAAACAGTCTGCTCGTGAAAATGAATGACCTGCTGCAACTTCCTGGAGAAAGCCCTCAGGCAAGGAATTCAGGGAGCAAGCAAGTTGAGGCTATTTTAAACCCAAGCCTTTCTACAGCTACCTCCAGGTGCAGCCCTAAATTCAGCAACAGTATCTTTGTTTCCCAAAAGCAGATTTTAAGCTGGTCTCTTGACAGGTAACTGGAGATACGCTGTGCAGTTCTAGAGGCACAGCATGCAGCTATCCTCCAGAACAAAGCAAGAGCTGTTGTTTTTTAGAGAACAATTCATATCTTTGTTCTGCTGCAGAACCTTATATACATTTCTTTCTCTTACTCTAAAAGGTTTGCTTAGGATGCTGGTAGTGGAAAGTACAGAAAATTCCCTAGAGTGAGGTAGGAAACAGAGATAGGAGAATTGTGGGTAGAAGCTAATAGATTAGCCATTTCTGACTTTATAATCCATGTAGACCCTTAAATGTGTTAAACGTCTTGGAGCTGCATTTTTTAAGTCTTAGGAATGAAAGAAAAGGGAAGGAGCTTGTTTTAGCAAAACAAGGAGTCTCTGACACAATATAAATAAGCTAAATTAGGGAGAAAAAGAAAAAGAAAAAGAAAAAGAAAAAGAAAAAGAAAAAGAAAAAGAAAAAGAAAAAGAAAAAGAAAAAGAAAAAGAAAAAGAAAAAGAAAAGAAGAAAACCAACCTTCCAGGACTTGCTCTTTTTACACACAACCATAGATGTGCACACAACAGATGCTGCTGAATCCAGTCCTGAAAATCATGAATATATCATTGCCCTACCTAAGCCTGCAAAATTACCTTTGCTTCAACAAACAGTTAAGCCTGTACTTCACCTAAAGATCATGAGTAAATGCATCCAAAATAAACAGGCTTTGAGTGCTTTGCTAGTTAAGACACAGACTTCCTCTTTATACTCCTAAGATAGGAAGAAAGTGTTTTGCTAATACACAGGAATAATGAAAGAAGGTACATTGTTGAAAATTACTTGAAATTGCTGACATAGTATTTCAACAATAACGCATCAATTAGTTAATAGTTTACAATCAAAATATAAACCTACCATGTTTCACTGAAGTCCAGGTATACATCAGTAATCTCTAACGATGTGAGGACTACGTAATGCTTTATTACAAAAGCTTTAAAAATCTTGAACATTCCAAAGAAAAGGAAAAGGTTCTGACCTGTCCTTTCTGAGAAGTATAAGCTAGGTCTGCAATTACGGTGACATGTGCATTGAATGTGTATTTAAAGACTGCATGGGGAACAGTGAGTATGCTGTCCAACATTTGCTGATGTAGACATAATTTCCAGCTCCTTTTAAACATATAACATTTAATGATTTGGATGAAGATTTTTCAGCTGAGCATCTGACTCAGGATGATTTTTAAAAATTATTAAAGGAAAACCTGTCTACAAAAAAAAAAAAGTAGCCATTTCTCAGAATAGAACTAGTGCAAAAAGTGCATTGCTTGCTCTCCTGTTTTTGCTTTGAAAATAGCAAGAAAAAAAAAAAAAAAACAGGTTTAACTGAAGTGCTCTAACACCTTCATGCCTTGAAACACAGATTTTATACCTTGAAGGGAAATCAGGGACGTGCTTTTGCTTCCTCTAGAGAAATCCCTACAAAATTGAGACCTGAAAGTCTATTTGCAGATACCAAAATAGGTTACTTTGAAAGTTGAGTTCTCCAAATATAATACCATAGGATAGGATAAGATAGGATAGGACAGGATAGGTTGGAAGGGACCTTCAAAGATCATCTAGTCCAGCTGCCTGACCACTTTAGGATTAACCAAATGTCAAAGTATGTTAATGATGGCATTATCCAAATGCCTCTTGAACGCTGGCAGGCATGGAGCATCAACCACCTCTCTAGGAAGCCCGTTCCAGTGTTTGACCACCCTCATAGCAAAGAAATTTTTCCTGATGTCCAGTCGGAACCTCCCCTGATGAAAACGAAGCAATCAAGTAGCCAGCACTGAAATGGATTCTCCCTTTCAACGCTTTGCTTGCCGCTGGCCAGGCAGTGCTGATGACAGCAGGAGGACGCGAACCCAGGCCGCTCGCAGCACGAAGCGGCAGCAGCACCACGGCCCGGACGAGGAGCTCCGGGGCTGAGCGGCCTAACCCGGGGCTGAGCGGCCTAACCCGGGGCTGAGCGGCCTAACCCCGGCCCGAGGGGCCTACCCCGGCCGGGGCGGCCCCAGCGCAGCGCGGTCCCGGCGCCACCTGGCGGCCCCCGGCGCCCCGGGCGCAGCGCGGGCAGGGCCCGAGGCCCGTGCGCCTTCTGCCCGGCAGGGGCCGGGAGAGAGGAGCGCTCGGCAAGCCGGCGTGCAGCCACCGAAGCCACGGCACCCTGTGCCGAGCCTGGCTCGGCAGCGAAAAGGAGCTTGCGCAAGCCCTCCTGGGTTCACAGGGCCTCCTGTGCAATTGCAATCGCACTGAGCGCTGGGCTAGAAACCCCCTGAAAACACTGGCATGCTCCGGCTCTTGCAGAAATGGGTGGTCGGGCAGCAAATCACACCCTAGTTAATTGGGAGAACGATTAACAAGCTCACCCCTTACTAAGCATCAGCAAATCCATGTGGGCAGAAAGACACTGGAAACCAGGCGTCACTAGTTCCTCTGCTACCACAACCACTCGTTTATTCCTGAAATCAGCTGTGTCACTCGTTATGCAGCTCTCATCTTCCATGATGCGTG
This sequence comes from Anseranas semipalmata, assembly GCA_013399115.1. NCBI lineage: Eukaryota > Metazoa > Chordata > Aves > Anseriformes > Anseranatidae > Anseranas > Anseranas semipalmata. The sequence goes on from VXAA01003101.1 coordinate 393,654, forward strand.
AAGCCAGTATCATCCAAGACTACGATGACCTAGCCACACAGTCCTCACTCTTTCCCAGAGCGCTGTTCATCCTGACTGGTGCAAGAGTTTTGTGGAAAGCAGTAATACACAAAGGTGTAATTAGGTGCTGGATCACGCTGCATGCAGGAAGAAAATTTAATTGTTGTACTGGCAACGTTAGTATTTTATACCGTTTAAAGATCTATTTTTCCAACTATCTTATTTTAATGTAACGTTTGTATCTATTAAAAAATAATATTTAAATAAAGACATATTTTTGTAACTAATAGAAAGTGACAGTTTACCTGATTTACTGTTTCTTCAATTGCTCTCATATAATGATTAAGTTCTCTGTCCATTGCAGCATATTCTAACATGACATTTTCCATACTGTTAACATCCTCTACATCATCTGCAAAACAAAATATTTTGTAAGGGGATGATCAGTTATATTAGTTTCAGGCAGCATTTTTTCTTTACAGACAAGAAGACAAGTATTAATGCTGTGAATTTCTTACAACATCTGTAAGGCACAGCAGGTGTTTTCATGCTCCTAAAACATCTTGCCTATTTTGCAACTGTAAACCTTGACATTTCTTGGGTAACTTGAACAAACAGCTTACTCAGAAGGACACTTCCCTGGTTTCATGTGAACAAGAGAGAGTGTGTGTAATTTCATCCACCAGCACCTAGTCATTAGGCAATCAGGATATTTTCTGCAAAAGTTATATGTCATGACTCATCACATTGCCTCATAAATATTCAGAAGAAACTTAAATGCCCTCTCAGTACAGTATAGTCCACAGCTATAACTAGACCCTTTTGTCCCCAATAAACATAGCTAATGCAAAATCAAAACAGAGCCAGCGTTTTATAACCCTGGAAGTAATGGAAAACTGAACAGTATTGGTGAATCAGACAGTAAAATTTTAATTGCCAGTGAAAAATCAATGAATAAAGGACATGTGCTTAGTAATTCACATCAACTTTTATTCTCTTCTGCATTGCTCCTAATTTCAGTCCTTTCATCTCTAACCACACCTCTGCTTTCCCATTCTAACCCTGCCATGCATCTCCTCAGCCGGGTAAGGACTCTTCATAGGTGCTACAGGGCTAAACAGGCACAGCCGTATCTCCTGACACAGGTGCATGTACCACACCAAATGCTGTCAACTGTGGGAGGACAGACAGCCACAACCCCCTAACCTATTCAGGAAATTAAGGAATTAAGAAACATAAGTTTCTACTTCTGCTCCCATTTATTCCTTCTCTGCAGTTTCCAGGTAGAGAAAAAACATCTGGAAGCAGCTGGGAGCTCTGAAAGAGCCCCAGAATCTGTCATGCAGCATTAGGGGTAGTCATTTAATGAAGTATTCTCCATTACAAGCAGTTTAAGTAGCCTTAAACTGTGCTGTTATTTTTAGGAAGAAAATCACGGAATAGCTCTTTATTTTTTTATTTTTTCTGAATGAAGGAAAATGCTTTCCTATTTGGCAAGCTAGTACACTTCTTAAGTTGCTAACTGTATTAATATGTTGGAGCACAAAAATCTGTCTTTGCACAAAGCTAACATAAAACATTTTTGTACATGGCTGTCCTAGCTTATGAGCGAAACCTGAAACTGTTGCTGAAACCCATCACTCGGGTAGGAGCTGCATACCATATGAAACAGTGATAGATCCAGGAGACAGAAGGAAAAGTGCTAAGATATATTTACACAAAAAAGTTACATAATAAGCCATACTATTTTGTGAACATGGCAATTACAGTCATGATGTTTTCCTTAATTATATATAGGCTTGGTATGTATCCATTTTTCATTAAGTAGATGAATGGATAATGCAGACAGAATTTTGGCATCCCTACAACTTTCCTCTGAATAATCAGCATTTCCCTCTCCCCTTTCCCTTCCCTCCCACCCAATTTCCATATCCTATCTGGTAACTCTGATCATGCTCTTTTTCCTTCCTGCTAGGAAGCATATGAAGTGCCTCCTTCAAGGCTGACACAAATGGCACTCCATGAATCACAGGAAAAGTTGGTGTAACAAGTAACTGTCATTCTCCTCCCATGGCCAAAATGAATCATATCCACGACATAAAGAAACTACAGTGGCCTAAATCTTTTTTTTTTAGGGGCAGACAAGCGCATTGTTGAACACCAAGAGAGCTGTAGGAATGCCATCTGTCCTAAGTTCAAAAAAGTTTTAGATAAAGAATGCTTCAACCGATCTTACTGCACTTGAGAAACACACCAAAACAAAGCACAAAGAGAAGGAACGCAGCTCAGGCAAGAGGGACGTTATCTCTAACTACATCCTGCCCTACATTCTTCACATCCTGACCGTTCCACCCATCCACCGGCCTGTTTTAAGCCTCAGCGATATTCCCGGCTGTCTCCCTGCTGTTGTTCTTTCATGCGCATGAAGCTATGTTGGCTGAAACTAGATGATCTTTAAGGTCCTTTTCAACCCAGGCCATTCTATGATTCTACGTGTGTTATATACGCTGTGAGAGCTCTGAATGTGTCTGTCACTAACGCGCAATCAGAGCACGGCCTGGAAGGCATGGAAATACAGATGGGTCTGAAGGACTGTATACAGGTCAGTGATGTCCATCCCCTATTTCTGCTCGTTGACAGACACTGGAGCACATTTTCTACCTGCAGTTCAAGGTACTGCAAGCTAAGAGGAAGTCTCCCATGTTTTTCCCTGCCACTCATCTCCCCAACTCCTAAAAAAGATTTAAAAGAAAATTTACATTACAGGCTATTCATAACCCTACATTAGACACTGCAGTGACCCTCTGTGCATGGCTCCTCTGCTCCACCATACTCCCCTTTCCCCTGATGAGTTAAGATCACTTCTGCCCCTCCCTGGTAAGGAGCAGATGCCGAGCAGACCTTGGGCACATATGATGAGAAGCTGTGGGTTTCTGTATGGGGATGTAAAGTTTTACAGCTCACCAAGGCAGGGATCCCAGCACCTTCAATGTCTCCTTACGACAGACACCGCCATAGACGAATCAGAACACTCCAGCTAACCTGATCTTACTGGGGAACAAGAAATGAGGAAAGAAAGACTTACCTGTCTCTCCTAATCACCATCCCACAACTCACTCTCCCAAATTCTGCCAACCCACTAGTTTAACAGCACTATAATAACAAGAAGAATCAAAATTTAACACTGATATCAGGCTTCTGAAAGATTCAAACGACATTGTCTGTTATCCACTCTGCAAACCCCACCACTACTTTTATTTCAGTTGTGAGAAAGGCAGTGGAGATTCATGGCAGAGAGAGACTCAAGGCACTCTCCCTCTTCCATCAGGCTGGGACCGCATTATCTGCTGAGTACCCTCCAACCAGGCTCCAGCTACAAAGCCGGCGAACTCTCCAAAGTACTCAAACCTATCACTCTGCAAGCCAACAACCTAGCTCAACATCAAAATCAAACGCTCTGCAAGTGCTGGATCAGTGCCTCTCTGTTATCTAATCAAAATTTATCCCAATCTTGTTTCTAATTCATATCTAAGGAACGCATTGCAAACTCTCTGCACATGCTTTTAGCTACTGCCACAAAATACCATTGAAGTTGCATACTGTAGTTGTCTCCTTGTTATCTAGGCTAAATATGTTGAGTTTAGTAAGCATTTCTCCACAAGTCCTTACCTTCACCACCCAGAGATTATACATTTTGCAATACTACATCTTTTACTCACAGAAAACCCAGTTCAAGGCCATAATTTTCATTTTCAAAGGCTCATGTGCATCATGTTAAAATTAGCTGGCTGAATATCCACACTTCATAACTATGAATTCGAACTCGCATGACTTCATGAACTCTTTTTATAATAGCAACAGGGCTATTACTCTGAAAAGTCTCCCTACAAATCAAGTAACAAAACTACCTAAAGAGACCAGCAAGAGTTCAATTTCTCATTTCTAATAAGTGATCAAACTGATCACGCTCAGGTGCCTTACTGCTGATTCAAACTGTAATCAATCAGGGCAGAGTTACATATCATGAACCTTGAAGTGCTAAAACAGAAGTTACAATAATGGGATAGTCAAATCAGTACTGTTTTAACACTTCCTATAGTAACACTTGTCTAAAATGCCCCCCCCATTTACCCCAAAGTTGCTTTTCCTTCTAACATCTGAGTTCATATTTAATGTTTACTTTAGTTCCCAGTCTACATCCACTAGTTAGCGAATTTCTAAAGATTTTTTTGCAAAAAAAAAAAAAGATTTTTCTCTTTTTCTGTGCAAAAGTTACTAACCACATCATTATTTGCTTATTCATGGTATAACAGCTTTCATGCAGCCAACACATACCAATTAAAATAATCATTCACTTCCACAGTAGGCTATCTGAAACACAAAGTAGTCTGGAATATCATGAAATTACAGGAAGGCTCTAAGCCTCCAAGTATAACAGTACTTAAAATGAATGGTTAAGCATAGACAGCATGGATTAACATAAATAATAACATTTATATCTTTATACTATTGGCTTACAAAAATCATGCTTTCAAATTTAAGCAAAACGGGACATTGTGAGTTCTACCTCTTGCACTACCTATTAGGTTACTTTTAATTTCAAGGCTACACACTGTTTTTTCCATCAGGTTCTTCCATCATACGAGGCAAAAGAGTAAACCATTGCCCACAGATTTTGACAGTAGATTTCAGACTTTTAAAACACATGTAACACAAACATCTGTCACTTGAGCCAACAGCAATAGCAGTAGTAGGCAGCTGTCTTCATATGCACCAGCAGCATGAAAAAACACACACTTTGCCAGCAGGTTTCAAGTTACTGCTGACAGCAGAGGAATATGGGCTCTAGGACTCCTTGATTTAGTTCCATCTTCTGCAGGAGAATGTGCATACTCAATTCAGGATACAGCTAAGCATTTTTGTTGTTGTTTTTAGCAACTACTTCATTTCCATTAAAAAAAAAAAAAAAAAAGTGCAGACTCCCCCTGCGCCTACCCCCCAACTCCCTGTTCTTGTCAACTCAAAACTGTTGGTAATTCAAGTTGGACAATACATCTGGGGGGGGGAACCAATCAACTAGCCTACACTTTATGAATCTTTATAAATAGATTCACAAAACACTTGGAGAAGACAGTAGCAAGATGTCCCTCTACTGTCAGATGGAGTGGAGAGGGTACAGACCTACATAGAAAACCACAGCCTTGGTTCCCTCCTCTGTCTAGATGTACTTGAACCCTGCCATGGTACTCAGACCAGACAGATCGATAGGAACTTAAACAGGAGGCTGATTGCTTCTCCGGCACTGAGGACAATTCTTCACTTTTTCTCCTCGAGATATATGGATAGCTCCTCAGAAAACTCTCACTGAAGATTTCTAAGTCTCATCTCCCTGATCTGTAACATATTTTATCTATTAAGCTGAAAAAAAAAAAAAAAGCAGCCTAGTACATAAAATTGTAAACAGAAAGAATTTAGAAGGAATGCAAAGGAACAGCAAAAGTCTGTTTTATCTCCTGAAATTGAATCTCCTAAATGCAGGTGTCTTCTCACGAAAACTAGAGAAATAGCTGAAACTGGAATGCGCAAAACTGTCAGCGAAGCCCTTTGGATACGGAACTAACCACTGCAATTAGCAAAAGAAGAAAAATTACTGCTGATCAAAGTGCCAACAACCATACAAGGAATGGCAATTGGTGGAGTAAAAGGAACTCAGGGCATAATTGCAAAACTTCCTTCCATATAACAATCAGAAGCTACTTACAGCTGAGGCCAGTCCTAAAGACGCCTCCAGCTTCTCAGGAAATGCCTTAACTGGGCTGCAGTGTATTTCGAGATGGATTTCCCTCACTGTTCCCTAATGAAGCCATTCCACTCACACAGAAAGCCTTCATACACACAGAGTTACAGACTGAGTGTGCAAGAGTGATTTTACAGACCAATACCTTCACCTAGATACTAGGGCTCCAGTGAAAAGTAGGTATGTCTTACAAAACGAAATTGCATCAATGAGAAAAAAAATAAAAAACAACTGTAGGTGGCCCTGCTTGAGCAGGGGGGGTGGAGAAGATGACTTCCAGAGGTCTCTTCCAACCTCAACCATTCTGCGATACTCCTTGATAACCAACAACCTTGTCTCTAATCCGTCCTTCTGGAAGGTGGATGAAAGAGAGTTCAAATCTACAAATACCAGTTTAAGTCCTCTCAAGCAAAGAAGGAAGTTGAATCTGAGTTTCGTATATTATACCAAAGAGAAAAATCTGACTAGGGGGAAGAAAAGTGATAGGAGTGTGGGAGACACGACTACTAGAACCTGCAAAGGAGAGACCAGCACAGCAGAACTCTGTTAGTTGGCTGTGCCAATGGTTCCACCAGAACTATCACCTGTGAATGGTTCCTAAAACTTCACCTTATTTTCTATTTGGCTTTTGTTAAAAAAAAAAATCCAAATCAAATTACAATTCTTGGATTCAGGTCAAGCCTTTTGCTTCACCTGAGTCAGGCCTTCAGAGGTTTTATTTTCCAGAGGAAAGGGCAGTGGTTTTCAGTCTGGATTGAAACATTTATTTTATTCAGCAACTGACTGGAAAAAAAAAAAAAGAAAAAAAAAAAAACTTCAATTATCCAGTTCTCACTGCTTACTTTTTTCTTTTTTTTAAAGTAAGATGAGCTAAGACTGCCTGTTAGATTACAAACTGCTCCTGACAAGAAAACTCAACTTGTGTTACAAGCCATTTCCCTGTAGGCTATGACTGTCTGAAATGGAAAGACGAGATTCAGTGACTCAGGAGGCTCCTGCCAATCCCATAGAAATGAAACCCGAGTACATTACATTGTAGACAGAGTCAGATTTTCAACAGCAATGGACCATGCAGGGTGCCTCCTTTCTGAATGCCCAGTTTGAAACATCTCAAGGGGCCAGCACTTTCAGAGAGTGGGCGTTGCACATGTTCTGAAAACAGAGTCATCTCAGAGTGGGCACAGAGAAGCTGAGGCACCCAGTATTACTAACCACTTTTGAAAATAACTTACTATATTATTCTATAATAAAGTAATCATGAAACTTTTGCTCAACATGAAACTCCATTAAACTCCATTGGCAGCAGAAGTAGGCCAACAGCGCTTTTGCAAGTTACTTCCTTACAATGCTTGTTTTTCTTAAAGACTATCAGGGGAAGGCTAAAAAGTCATAACGATCCCAGTTCAGACTTGAGAGCTTACCAGACACTTCTACTACAGTATCCAAACAGACTGTATGGTAAGGAAGGGCAATATCTCCGAACACCTATTGACACTGTGGTAATACCTAATGAAATAAACAGGGTTCTCACAGAGAGTTTGATTTAGCAAACACTCCTACATGTGCTGACATGCTTTGCTGTATAAAATCCTAAATAAAATGTTATTCAACACAAATACAGATGGTTTAATTTAGGCTGAGACACGGAAATAATAACAAGACAAACTAATCTTTCATACAGGTAAATATAATTTGCTATGGGAGACACATAGAAAAGTCTTTATGTCATATCTACATATTTTCTACTACTGTAACCTCTGCGTTGGGTGTCACTCATACAGTACCAAGACATGAAGACAGGTAGTACATGCACACCTACTCAAATGGAAGTGGATGCTTGCTTGACTATATATTAAGGTCCATGCAATTACTGGGTTATTCTGCTCCCTTCAGACAAAAGAGAAAATTCTCCTGACCAGCACCTCTTCAGGATCCGAGGGAATGGCATGAAGCTGCATCAGGGGAGGTTCAGACTGGACATTAGGAACAGGTTCTTCACCGAGAGGGTGGTCAAGCACTGGAACAGGCTCCCCAGGGAACTGGTCACAGCACCAAGCCTGCCGGAGTTCAAGAAGCATTTGGACAACGCTCTCAGTCAAATAGTTTGATTTTTGGGTGGTCCTGTATGGAGCTAGGGTTGGACTCAATGATCCTTGTGAGTCTCTTACAACTGGGGATGTTCCATGATTCTATGATTCTCTCCTTACTAAATTCCAAGGACATGGTGACATTAAACTTTATTTTACCAACTAAAACCTATTTGGTTCTGCAGAAAGACCAATTTAAAGTTAACAAAGACAGTCTAACCAGTAGGCAGGAGCACTGAAAGAAAGATAAAGCATTTACAAAATGCAAGAGTTTGGAGAAGTCAAGCTCTCCTCTTTCATAATCCTTTCTGGTATTATGGTGATATCCATCCGCAACTACTGTGCTCTGTTCAAATAAGGAGTAAATTGTCATTCCTCAAAACCATCTATATCCACAGACCCAAGAAGAACAGAAACACAAGTTACGTTGACAGACAAGTAGCAAGCAAGTGCCAAGGCTGAGGTTTGGGTATCTTTCCCTTGACAACAAAGGCAGTTTTAGAGGTCACAACACTCATCCTTGCTGCTCCTCCACATTTCTTCTCTGCTGTCCCTCCGCTGGGACAATATGACTTTTCATACCATCATACTATAAATTGGATCAATGAAACAATCCAGGCTAAAAATAGCATTCTGTCCCCCCAAAACAAAACAAGAAACCCCAAAACAATGGTATTCCAGTAACTGAATTTAAAGTGCAGATATGCTAACATATGTACCAGCCCACCTGAGGGGGTTGGCAAACTGTAACAGGGTGGAGCTTCAGGGGGGATAACTTCCAAAGCCAACTTGTTTGCCAAGAAATAGGTAAAGGAACCACACCTGTATTTTCTAAGCAAGTACAAGGCATACATTATCTTCACACAGAAATTTCAGGTCAATCTCTCATAAAATAAATAATTTGGAAAAAAAATCTATTTTCATAACTAGATATATACACCCCTCTCTTCTCAGTGGATTTCAACATATGTTGAAATTAAGGCTGAAAACAACATTCACTAATAATTTTAATGGGAAAGGATTTTCCTATGACTAACAAGCTTCTTGCCTGTGGAGGCGTGGGCATGTCTACACCACACAATAGAGCATAGTTCAGAGCCCCGAGCTGCTGCTGACCCAGCCTTCTTGAGAACTAGAGATGGGAAGGCTGGGAAGATTTAGAAACAGAGTCTGCTGCTGTCCTCCTTCTACCCACTTTCTCCTCTCAAAATTTGATGCTGGCAAGATCAGAATTTGGGCAAAAATTTCTTTTCATGAAGTATTTCCCTCACAAGGAAGAGTGAAATACTCCTTATGGTGCTGTAGTTGCTCTTCTTTGATCCCTCAGAACACTTTCTAAAACTGCTACTTAAAGTATTTTATTTCAAGACTTCTAATGGGTATTTCCAATTTCCAGAAAAGGTTCACAGGCTGCTGTATCTAACACCTCCCCTGTGAAGGAATACCAGCAAAATCATTTTGTTCATTTCCAACATGCTGGATTTTGGTTTTTTAAGAAGCACAATTTCTTCTGTATTAACACAAGATTTCTGCTTGCACACTGCAAGTTCCACATAGATAATCCCCCCTTTTTTTCTTTACCAGTCATCAGAGTTAATGCTTTCTGTTGTCGATAACTGATTCTTCTCTAATTTTAAATTGCATTGACAGGTGGAAAATAAATACTTTAGGGTGAAGTGCAAGTCAGTCTCTAATACAAGGGATATTTCTCATTATCCAACAGTAAACAATACATTAGGATCTTCACAAAATAAACTTTGCTTCCATTAATGCATCTATTATAACTCTCATCTCTGAGAAGCTCATTCAAACTGCATCTTCATTAAACTAAATGCAGTAGTTACTTAGAACTTCCTCCATCTTGAACTGACTTTTGGGGAAACGGGAAATGGGAGGGAAAGGCAAACAACAAGCAGCAAAGATAGGAAAATAAACCTTTTTCACCCAAGACCTTCAAAATTGTCAGACGCATTACATCTCTGTAGAGAACTGGAGGCAGCCTAGCTCCGAGACCAAGCTAACAGGCCCTCATCAGAGCTTATTAAATCAGCTTTAATGTTTCAGTAAATGCAACGATCTTGGTCCTGGGCTCAAGCGACCATAATATCTGAGCCTGGTGCAGATATATCAGCCTCAAAATCTAATTGCACAGACTAGACATGCTCCATGTGGCACCACACGAAATTGGAGTCACATGATGGAACATCTATGGCCCAGCCAGAAAACAGGGCCGTGACGCAGGAGAGAAGCATGGGAGAGCGGCCACTCAAAGAGACCGAGAGTGCGGTTTCAGTACGGAGGCAGTCTCACTCTCGGTCTCCCACTGCATGCGAGCCGCTCATCAAGCTGGTCCCACTAAAACTCACAGCTGTTCTTTCTAATGCAAGCAAAGCCCGATTAGCAGGCTGCAGTGGGCATGAGCTCTAGTACAAAGCAGTTGAATACATATCAAATGGGAAAGTAAGACAAAGAAAATCCTTCACTTCAAGGCAAGCCTTCACTTCAAGGCAATCCGGCACTGATTTATTTCAGCTCAGATTAATGGCCGTAGTTATTTTACCAAACAAAAAGAACACAAAATCCAAACTAAGCTTCCACAACCAACAGCAACAGCATCATGCAGACACAAATGAATGCTCTTCCAGCACTGAAATTTTAACATTATTGACCTAAAGTGAAACAGCTGGGGGAGGAGAAATGCCAAAATAAGTCTGCTTTTTAAATGTCAAATATTTTGATTAGAGACTTTCAAACTTTTTTTTTCTCTGAACCCACACAGTCTCCCATTCTAAGTTTTTCTATTTCTTCTTCAACAACCCCTGGCTCTACTGACTTCAGAAGCTAGGGAAGATAACCGGTGGCCCCAGAGCGAGACTGGACTTCAGCTAACTAGCCAGGGGACTAGCCATACTCCAGCTGCAGCAGCAACCAGCTCAGGGCAGAAAAACAATCCAGTTTTATACTCAAATTTTTAGATAAATTTGGCTGGCAGGCAACTTGATACCACTATGGACAGAGCAGTGATATATCTTAAAACAGTGCTGACAGTGGTCCACACGCACACTGTAATAAACAAGAGAGAAATCAGCTTCATAATATATAGCTAACAATAGAAAGTTTTTTTTTAATATCATAAACACTGATCTGTTAGCACATCAGAAATGGCTCTGTCTTGCAAAGGTTGGTAAAAATAGAAATACGTATCCCCTCCAAAGTTAATTCTTTGTTGGAAATGTAGATACTTCCACATGCTTTGGGTATTTTCTAGTTTCTGTTGACAACAGGACACAAACAAGGTGGACTATCGGAGCCTAGAACACCACGTAAGTGAAGGTCAAGTGATGTTCCCCACAGAAAACATCCAATTCAGCATGAATCACAAATTGATATTGTACTCTTGAAGTGCTAACCATGCAGCAATATCAAAGATATTTTCAGAGCTTTCAGAGCCCATAATTCCTCAATATGACTTGGAGAAGAAAAAAAAAGGAAAAGAAAAAAGAAAACACCAAAAAGTCAACCCACAACCTAACCCTCTTACACAGACAAGGCAAAGGCAAAGTCTGGTCACAGACTCCATGCGTAATGAAAACCAGCAATTCATCCTGCCTCTAGCAGGCTTCCTTTGCATAAAACCTCTTCTGTGAATTGGCAGATCTCCCCTTTTTGGCATGAATCGCTGGTATGTGGCATTCATTCTGTTGCTTGCATACTGGTAAGTGACAAAGCTAAATCTTCCCATAGCTGGAATTTCATTTTGCACAAACTTCAAACAAGAATTTCTCCAACTATGAGGAGCTGCTACTTTGTTATCATATGGAAAATTCACATTTCTGTGCAAAAAAAAGAACAATGCAATTCTGTATTGCCCGGGTCTCTCACATGTGCACAAATATTTATGATTTTGAGAGGAAACAGGAATTTGTTTGATGGCTTAAAGTACACTACAGATGATGATCTCTCAGCACTTTTTTAGATAACCCTGTTATCTTTGTCCACAGTAGAAAAAAGAAATAACTTTGTGGGGCCTCGTGGCATTTAAAGGGGTGGTTTTGAAAAGAAATAGGAATATAAATTGAGACCGGGTGTGGAAATGTTCTGTAATCAGATACAGGAAGGCTCCCTCTGTTCAGTACTTGAACAAAACTGGAAAACTATCGCATAGCTATGAGACATTGTGTTAATAAAATAAATCAAATCCAGAACCATATCACTACACTTGAGACTTGTGTAGCTGAAATGTACTAGCTCAGAGAATTTTTCCCCCCTTACATTGATAAACTTTTGAATTTTGTTTAATTTTAATTTAGTTTTCTGTAAAAGTGACTGGGCCAAATCTGTGAACTAAAGTAGGTTTGTTCAGTGGACGAGAAGTCTTCATTTTTAATTAACAGATTACCTTGAGACATCCGGACAGACTACACACTGCCAACAAAGAATGGATAAAAGATGAATCTAAAAATACTGAAGAAATACAGAATTTGCATAAGTGATGGCATACCTAATTCACTTGAAAAGCAGCTGTGAATTAGACCCACACCCACAAGTAATAAACTTTAAAAAAAATGTCTTGTGAAAATGTCACATTAATCTACCCATACAGAAAAAGTCTACTCACCCACTGCTTACTAAGATGATTAGTAAGGAAATCACAAGTTAAACTTTATTCATCTGCTTAAGAAAAATAGGAAAGATTTTGCAAGGTTGATTTAACTCACAAGATATTATTGTCACTTGACATTTACATGCAATGTATAATTCCATTCCCACTTACAGTCTGGGGAAAGCCTGTTAAAATACTTCCTTAATGTGTGAACACTTCTTCGAATTGTGTTCTTTTCATCTGCCACCTTCTCCTTAAACCAGCTGGCTCCTTTTGTTAAGCCTTTTTTAATCGGAAAGTTCATTATATGCAATTTATGGAACAGTTTGAGATTGTCACCTTCTATTGAGTGCTACAGCACACACATATTTCAGAACACTATAGCTTTTTTTGATAATGTCAAAAAAGCAAGGAGGTTCACACATTTATATATCCTGAACATGTCCAGTGTGAGACTAATCAAAAAGACCACGTATGCCCTCTCACTCAAAAGCCGCCTGGACATGGTCCTGGGCAACCAGCTCTAGGTGTCCCTGCTTGAGCAGGGGTTGGACCAGATGAGCTCCAGAGGTCCCTGCCAACCTCAATGATTCTGTGATCCATGATTCATTTGCAGCCATATGAACCAGCTCTCCTTCAATTTATATGCCAGACTACTCTTCCCATTTTGCAAAAGCGTAACAGCTTTGTAGAAGCTACAGGAGTTGCTGACATGGGAAACATCATTAGGAAAGCATTTAAATATCTTTCGTCATCTAGAGCACAATCAACGTACTGTCCTGATGAATCCTTTTGCTGTGGCTTTCTTATTTCTTTCCTCTTTTCTCCTTCATTATACTTTTCTTTACCACTTGTTCCTCTCCCCTGCTCCTCCTCTGCAACCAGTTCCCCCATCTCTGCTCTTTTTAATAGCCTGCTTTTGATTCTTTCTCTATTAGCAAGTGATATCTTCCTGGTGATCACAGTCCTTGGGGTCACCTCCTACTCTCTCACATCCTCCTATATAATGGCTTATGGCTCTTTTCTTACTGGTTTTATTGGCATAAGGGTCCATTAACACTCACACAAAGACCTGGAACAACAAAAATAAGACATAAGCTCACCAGTCATTAATAGTAACTGGATTACCTGCTACTACTATATGCCCTACACAGAAAGTTGTGCTTTATGATGTGCTCATGATGAATGCCAGACCCTTGTTCAATGTCTAAAGGAGGGGTACAGGTACAGGGATTGTTCTTTTTTTTTTTTTTTAAAAAAAAAAAAAGGGGGCTGATTGTATGCTGACAACTTTGCAGATATATCCTTATCTTTATGGCACATATTGTATAATCTGGGGAAAGGCGTTTTCTAGATCAGCAAGCATGAGACTAAATCCTGCTAGTTGCATTTTTCTTCTGTAAGCTCTTTCAGTATTTCAGAGAAAGAGCAACACAAATTACTCAAAGGCTGGCAAGCATGTCTTACATCAAGACTTACTAAAGCAGCTTAACTTGGCTAGTTTAAGCAAGAGATGTTAAAGGTGACTTGCTCATGACCTACCACTACCATCCTGAAGATTTCTCAATATATTGGGCTCTGATTAGCAGACAAGAACATACAATCCAGTGGCTGAAAACTGAAACAAAGCTAATGAAGAAAGAAAATACAAGGTTCTCTGTCAACCAGAGTTGAACTTTGCATTCAGAGATAACATGGATCGTCTATCACTTCAACTGACTTTTTGCTGGACCGTGGGCTTCGCTGGTAAATTTTCTTTCCATAAGCAGTTTCAGTAGCACATTTCTTGCATCCGTGTAATATTTTCTCTCTTCAAATTGTACTATTTATTGACCCACTATTAAAATGTCAAACTATTCTCCTGCAGACTTGGCTGAAGAGTCCACTCAAAAAATTCATCTAAGTACAAATCTTCACGTAGTGTCCTATGTATACTTCAGAGATGCAATATTGGAGATGACATATTGGAACTGTGGTACTGTGAATTTGTTAATTCACAAAAGGTAAAGTTGACATCTTTGCTAGGCTGTTGGTTTCCACAGCCTTTTTTTCCCCTGCACACTGTGGTGGTTTTACCCTGCTGGGCAGCTGAACCCCACCACAACCACTCTCTCACTGCCCCTCCTCAAAAGAAGAGGGGGAGAAGAAAAAACTCACGGGTTGAGATAAGCATAGTTTAATTAAAGGAGAGGAAGGAAAAAAACAACAACAACAACAATATATATATATATATATATAAGCAAAGACTGTGCACAAGCACAGAGGAAAAGGGAAAACAAGTGATTCTCCCACCAACGAGCGATGCCCGGCCACGTCCTGGGACGCAGAGCCTCAATACCCGCAGTGGTTGATCGGAAGGACAGACGTCTTCGCAACGAGAGCCCCCCCCCTTCTCCTCCCCTTTTTCCAGCTTTTATTACTGAGTGTGACATCACATGGTATGGAATATCCCTTTGGTCGGTTTAGGTCAGCTGCCCTGGGGATGTCCCCTCCCCACTTCTTGCCCGTCCCCACCTACTGGCTTTGGGGGTCTGGAGAGAGCCTTGGTGCTGTGCCAGCACTGCTCGGCAGTAGCCAAAACACTGGTGTGATACCAGCGCTGTTCTAGCTACAAGTGCAGAGTACAATGCTATATGGGCTGCTGCAGGGAAGGTTAACTCTATCCCAGCCAGACCCAGTACACACACATAATTTTTGCTGGCTATCTATCTCTTATCTTTCCCAACCACCTACCACCATTACAGACAACTTAAATTCTTTCTAGACTCTTGCAACATAATTTCTACAAGCATAGAAGACACAAGCAACAACAGAGGTGAACATCTACACAGGAGTATGTGATATTCAAATGTTAATACATCTTCTCAAAACACTCCTGACATCTCTTTTTAAAGAAGGGAAACTGGTGCCTAGCGAACTTGAATGACTTGCCCAAGGCCACGCAGTAGCAACGCCAGTTTGAGAGCACAGTTGTTCCTCGCCTCAATGCCTCGGCAAAATCAGACTCAGTTGCTTTGCTTCTTTCATATAATGCTATTATGAGCTTCTTGTTCTTCTTGAGAGAAGATGGGAAAGAGAAAGAGGAGAAGGGAAACAAAAAATCTCTGAAAATTATAATGAAAAATATTCTAAACCTGCAGTTTGGACAAACAACTTCTGCCTGTCCTCCAAAGGCTGAAATTTTTCATAGGTCTCACTGTCGGCAATCATAAGAAAAATGCAAGTCTTGTGTGTGATTCTAACTGATGAAGCAAACATTCGCATTTAAATTCTTGGAATTTAATCAGTACATATTATAATCTTCATTCTTCACTAGAGTGTCAGCATGCTACATAATACTGGTGTAAACGGAAATATGTCATAAACCCTGGATTTCAGTCAGAGTGCATTTTTAAGTTTCCTTTTTCGATTTATTTTTTATCTGAAAGCATTAAAAAACTCATAATTAATTCTACCTGCACCGATAGAAAAGGTATTTGTGAGTAACAAAAAAGCAAAGTTAAAAAAAGTCACAAGTTCTTGAATTTTTGAAGAGATGAGCAGAGAAGAGAAAGGAAAAGAAAGGAAAAGAAAAAAAAAAAAACAGAGTGAGTGTCCACTGTTTCTTGATAGGGGATCAGGATGAAGGTTTCAGAATGACCATGTCTATGTAATGGTTTCTTTAGTGATTTGACTGGACATTGAGAACACATCAGCACAATGCTTACTTTTAACCTAGATAAATCTTTCCATAATGGAAAGAATCAAGAAAAGAAATACAATTACTTTATTTGCCTAATCTTGATGAATGCTGCCAACGCCAGATTTTTTATTATTATTTATATTTTTAAAACTTTTGTGGATCCCTCCTCCCTCCCTAGTTACTTAGGCAGACAATTAGATCACTGAAGGCTAAATACTGATCTACTCAAATTGATAAAAATTAAAGCTTCAGAGTAGGTTCTTCAAAGCCCACACTATTTTCTATATATACTGTATGCCTCTACATTTAAACAGGAGCTAGCTGTATTTTCTTATTGCCATATTTCTGTGGCAGAAATATGATGATAAGAAAATGACAGATTAATATACTACAGAGAATATTTTCATGCAGTAAATTATTCAGATAAAATATTCCTCTCTGGCTTTTGTTCAAAGAGGTTGATTTATCTTCGTGCTAAAGAGCCCACACAAGACCTCTGCAGTACTTCATAGTATTTTGAAGCTGGAACAGACCATTAGGATCATCTATTCTGATCTCATGCATAGTAGAGGCCAAAGAACCTCACCCAGCAATTTCAAGCCTATAACTTACAGCTGTAAGCTCGCTCATTCTCTCAAGGTTAACATCACTGGTGTGCAGAGGGCCTGCAAAAAGGTCTATAGAGCATTTAAATCCCACTTATGATCTATTTTGCAAACTGCTGAGAATTTATGAGGTCTAGGACACAAAGAAATTTATAGTGACTACGGGTACATGAAGTAACCCACCAGGTGACTGCAAAGCTTTCTAACTCATAATGACCTTTGGGAAATAAAATTACCCACTTTGTTAGGAAATTCATAAGAAAAAAAAAGTATAAATATACATATATACATACATACCTGCATTTGTACGTACTTGAAAACTACCTACTGAAACCTGAGAACTAAAATTTGTGCAGTTTTCATCTGAGTGCTCGCAAGAGCTCTGACAAAAACGAGACTGTCCAGAGCATGACCTCCTGTTCAGGTGCAAGCTGTCAGTAATCCAGTTCCATGAGAACACACTGAAGACAGTTACTCAGCAAGCCAGCTTTAAATCAAGATTGGATTTCAGTCTGAATGATGCTCTCTAGTTCAACCACAACATAGCAGCTTCATGCAAGAATAACTGGATGAAATGCAATGATCTGTATTATGTAGGAAGTCAAACTGGTAGATCATGTCGGCCCCAAACAGCTTTAAAAATCTATGATCTGATAATACTAATTCTCTTTCCCCACTATTAACCTTAATCCTCCATTTATATTAGTGTTACTAAATGCAAGAGTATGATGATATAGCACCAACACCTCGAAATCCATTCCAGGAATGAGTTACGCGGTGCTGCAGCTGACCGCAGCAGGTGAATGAGTAACGGCACAAGCTGCAGGAAAGCCTTTGCTGCCACCTAATGGGTTTCTTTTTCCTTCAAGAACTGCAAAAGTTGAGCAACAAAGACACTTGGATGCATTTAGCTTGCTGAGTACCGAAAATGAAAAAAGAGGTGACAGGACAAAAGCGTGCTGCTTAACATAGCTACTTTCCCCTCACCGCACTGTGTTCTTTTTACAGTCAAAATTCCAGTTAGGAAATAATAACAAGCCCACATCTTTGTTTCTTCCCACTTTGTAAGATTACAGGCTACAGTCAGGGTGGTTTTTGGATAAATACAAAAGAGCTCAAATCTTTCATTACAAGTCATAGTTTCCAGATTTTGAAACAAGCCCTATTTCCAAATTCACATTTTTCAGACAGCTTCTTTGAAGAACAACCTTCAAAACCAAACTGTGTTCCAGCAATGGGCTCATCACTGCTGGCTATAAATGCAGTCAGAAAATTTTCCATTGTAATTATTGAGGCAAAAATGCAGGTTAAAAAAAAAGAATCCCACCCTCTCTTCTCAAAATTTTAGTATTGATTGAAGAGTATAACGCGCAAAATGTATTTTTTTTGTCTTTGGAAAAGCATTTCACAAAAACCCAACCAGTCGTTTCTGTTTCAAAACAAGCAAATTACTTGGAAAAGAAATACTTTAATGTGTGACACCATTTGCCTACCTACTTTAAGAAAACATATGTATCTTCCTCACTGTTAGTTGAAAGGTTATGTATCTAAAAAATAATCCAAGAAGCACAATGTAATATAGGACACAAGCATAAGTTATATTAAAAAAGGAGAACATCTTTCCTAAGAGAATGAAGCTGCAGAGAAGAATTCGAAGGAAAGAAAAACTACACAGTATTCTTGAGAAAGAGAATCTGAAGCATTTTATCTCAAATATGCCGAAAATACAAGTTTACTTTAAACAACAGGAAAAGAGCCTTCCCAAGAAAAAAGAAGTCATTTTGGTGCCTACACTGATTTTGTGCTTAGCAGCAATTAGTACCACTGACATCGGTGTAGCAACAAAGCCAACCAGTTAACAAACAGCTTCTGGAAGATAAATGCCCGGGGTCAGAAAGAAACTTCCCCTGTGAATAGCTTTGTACAGTGGGGGAATTCTTGCAGCTTCCAACGAAGCATCTGGTAGAGGCTCACACTGAAGGGTTACTGATATGAATGGATCAGTGCTCTCTCTTCATTTTCTACCATACCTTCTCTCATAGCAAGAAAACTTTTTTGTATACCAAGTGTCAGTGAAAAGCCATTAATCTCCAGGACAGACTTTGACAGTCTACACTCGCATACTTGCATTCTCCGCCAAGAAAAAAAAAAAAATCCCACAACCCTTCCTTGGAATTTACTCTAACCTAAAGACAAAGTAAATTCTAAGACACTGAGGCACACTCTTGGGGATTTCAAATCCAGGTAAAATTGTTCCCTCGTATCCATAAAGAAGTAACAGATTGCTCAATTCTATTCCTACACAGTATGTAAAATTGTTTGCTATTTCCTTCCCAGGAGTATCTCCACATGTATATGGGCACATAGGACAGTTTGCAGGGGAAAAACAAGATCCGATTCCTCATGCACGGTCCCTACGACACAGACCACAGTTTTGTCCATTACGAGGCCACTAATCCTGTAGGTGGACAGCAGTCTGACAAAACCACAATTCATATGCAAAGGAAGGTAGGATATACAAGAAAAAAATCTTATCATAGCTTATCTTCCCTGGCCAAGAACAGACAGGATAACAAGTCAAAGTTTAGTCCTGATCACTTCCTCATGCAGCAGACCTTCATGCTACCTCTTAATCAAGCAGATTGCAAAGTGTCATTCTAGCTGATAGACTGTAGCCTTTTCTCAGGACAACTACCTTATGTTTTGATTATTGTTGTGAAGTACAATGATCTCTAACACCATGGAAACTAACAGAGCATAAGAACTTTAGGAGCACAGGTACCAGCAGGATCGTTTCTGGATCCCAAAACAATGACATCATGGTCACTTCATACACGAGAACTTTTCCAACGTTAAGATTCGTGTTATGTTATGGCACTGCAGGAATCCTGCATTTTAATTTTCAATGAAAAATAAACTAGAAAAGGACAAAGGAAACAAATGAACCAAACCGTTGTACAGTCAAACAGAAATTGAGATTCCATCCTTATACCGGAGTTTGCACCATTCCAAGCAGGAGAGTTTTAGGTCAATGACAGAGAAACTTCCACAGAAAGGATCCCTGCTCTCAGTGATGAATGAACTTCTGATCTTCAAGTCTTACTGTTTGTTATAGGTTGCCACAATGTCTTTAGCAAGCCACTGCATGTAAAAATAGTGGATGTTCTATAGGACCTTATGAATCAACTGTCTACTAAAAGGCTGCCAATAATTTCATAATACTAGCTGACCTATGTGTCTATATTCCCTATGCCAACAAGGGTCAGCAATGTTTAGAGTGATTCCTGTGACAGCAACAAGAGAAACTGAAGTGCTGTAGGTGATCTCACAGAGCTAAACCCACATCTAAACGATCCTACATTACCGACTACTTTTTGGCTCCTGTTTAACAGGCATCAAGGCTTGGATCCCAAGCAATCTGGTGAATAGAAAGCAGTTAGTAAAGGGAGGACATGGCACATGTGAGGTGCAGTGCAGCACATGGAAGTGCAGAGACAGCTCTGGGACAATGGGAAACAGACAAATGGGATGAGCAGCCGGTATTGAGGGAAGCTGGTCCAGCAGAGGGAGCAGGTTATGCAATAGGAAACAAGAGCAGACAAGCAGGAAGAGCCAGAGCTGTAAAGGGCTAACTTAATCTGGGGCACATGCCACAAAACTGCATCATTAACACTCCGGAATACCCATGGGCCTGCCCTGTACAGAGTGGTGAGCAGAGAAATCCTTTGGGAGCGTGGAGAAAGAAAGCAGAGGGGGTGTGGGTGAGGAAGTCTCACACAGATGCATTGCGACTGGAAGATTACTGCTACGTTATACGGATGGCAAGCAGCCATAGGTAGCAGCTGACCATGAAATTTTAGGGCAAGTTTTTGAGGAGAAAAAAAAGCAGCTCATTTCTTCCCCCTGATTAGATTCAGGTGGAATAACTGCTTCCCACCCACCTATTCTATACTCCAGGGCCTCTGCATTTTACAGTGGGAAGTTAAACGTGCAGCTGGAAGAAAGTCCCAGACATCAAGGAAGTACCTTGCTGTCTACGTGAAATCCTGTTCACATAATCAAGCAAAACCCTATGTGCTAATGCTTTAAAATGCTTTTCAGACATTTTATGCTAAGAATTTCTTATCATCTTGTCTATAGCTAGCATACTCTTCAGTCCCTCCAATTATTTCCTAATTTGTACTGGCCATTCCTCCCAGTCCCACACAGCTTTGACTCCAGACCAGAGACAGAAGCAATTACCCCTTTAAAGAGCAAAGTGCTGGGGTGGAAGCCAGGAGATGACCATGAATTAGTCTTCTTTCTTCCAGTATCTACAGCTGTGTGTACTTCATAGCCCCATACTCTTGAGGAAGTTCTACTTTCAGGAGCCAGATAAAACTGCCATCCACAGAAAGCTGGCAGAATTCACATCCCATTCTGCCGAGCAGAGCTGTGAATGGATAGCCATAACGTTATCAGCACGTCAGTAAATACATATGGCAGGTTTTATCAATTCAAAAAGAATATAAAAAAAAAAAACACAGAGAAAAAGAATTAACCTTCAGTATTTCACATGGATATCCAGCAGTGCCTTCTAACTCTATAGGGAGATGTTAAGTACTGCAAATAGTAGTTTCTCAGTGTGCAGAGGTGTTAATAGGGGACTTAAAGTTCAGTACTAGGAGCATTATGATTGAGAGAAATTGCCAAACAAGTACTGACAGTGAATTCTTTTTCCAGTCACACTACTAAAGCTCAAACAACAGATTGAGGCTAAATTTAGAAAGATACAAATTATAGTAGAACTTAAGGTGATTTCACTTGCATTTATAACTGATTTCTAACAGTGTCACCTTCAAATTCCCATATCCGTTGCGACTCCAATCCAGCAAAGGACATGAGAATGAGCTTAACCTTTAAAATATACAGGTCACTCTGAAAGTTGGTGGATCACTCAAGAATTTAAATGTATCCTTTCCTTCAGTGTTTTGCTGGACTGGGCCACAGAACATCCAAGAGTATTTTGTGTACAGAGAGGACACACTGAAACCAACTCTGCACAGTCTGTTTTGCTGCTTACGTGGCCTTTTATATAGTGACATTTTAAAATGTCTGTATACCACAATGCTATTTTTGAAAAAAAAAAAAAAAGAGAGAAAAATATGACCTTTAGACAATGTCAGTATCTAAAGGTAATCAGCAGCAAGGCGGGGATGGACATAAAACAGATCTTTCATTTTAACTCCTTAAATAAAGTAAGCTTTTAAATTATCTGTTTCCCTTTCACATTCAGTTTGGTGAAACTAGTTTTCACCTCTAGCTACAGGTCCTCAGTCCCTCAGAAAGCCTATTTCAGCTTAGTCAATTTGCCAACACTTGCTCACAACACAGCACCACGAAGATGCTCAGTGTTAAAATTGTCTGCAAATTCTCAATGGACAGGCAAGTCTTAATCGTCAATGTAACTTCATGGACATCGACAAAGTTATTTGAGAAACAAAAGGTTTTCAGGATCAGATGCATTAAAATTATCCTTTACCTAAATCAACAGCAGTTAACAGAAAACCTGAACAACACTATTGTCATCCTTTGCTAGAGATCATATATGCTCATGAATGAGCAATGCCTGACCTATTTAACACTAGTATTTTCTTTTCATAAGTCTGTACAGGATTAGAACAAAATGGACTTAAATATGCTAGGGGACTAAGCATCAGAAATACTGATTAAATTAAGACTTGCATAAGTGAAGTTTTGGCAATGAAGCTTACATCAGTGTAACTATCTCATCCCTACAGCACAGTGCAACAGTGGGTTCCTTAGAGGAAAGAGACTTGGGGACCACTGTGGTTGGAGCTCGCTGAAGATTTATCTCCACAGTATAGCAACAGTGAACAAGATGCTAGGAGGCACAAAAGAAAGGGGAGGTAGTGCAAAGCTGGGAACAGATTCTGGGTGTTTATATCATTAGAAGCCTCAGAGACATTTCGAACTGTTTGAATTCTACTGTAAAATATTTTTCTTTTGATTTCTTCATGTGAGGTCTGTTATTATTGACAATTCCATAGGAAAAATATCCATACTTCCACATTATCTCTCACTAGGATTACCTCAAAACTTTAAATAAGGATAAAACAGAGAAATCATTTTAAACTTACTACTGTGGACTGCAAGCAGATGTCAAGACAACTATATGCATAAGTAGAGATGACTGTGAATCTGCTTTGAAATATTAGGTATTAAAGATTTTAGGTATTAAATCTTTCCAACATCCCTGTGAAATGGGCAAGTGTTGTTTTTATTACTATTATTGGTTTGCAGAAAGTAGTAAAATGAACTTGTTCCAAGTTGTGGAGAATTAGATTAACTGGTACATTTTGTCCTGCATTTCAAAACGTGGACACGTGATGAAATGTTATAAATCTTTAAATCTTCAAAGTTATTTGAATTGTAGTTCATATCAGTGAAACTGATTCCCTCACTTTTCTAGATTTCTCAGACTAATATTTATTGCAGCTTTTTAAAAAGCTTTAGTCAGCTTTTAAGACTGAATAAGTTTAACTACAGCTGCACAGTAATACATGGTAGCATCAGTATATGCACTGGCTTGCAGCCATGCTACCTTCACCCAGAAACAATTAAAATCCTTTTAAACAGGACTGAAGTGAGTCAGTAGGTAGATGGCAGCTTCCTAAAGGGAAATATGGTGCTGAAAGGCTAGTCTCACTTCAATAGGAGGAATTCTCCATATGAAATTACTTTTTAAATGAAAACTCAGTGTTTGATTTTGTTCTGAAACTCTCAAAGCATACGTCAACATACAGGAATGAAAGATCTATTGTGATATTTATTCATGAGTAAGCAATTTTAATCTGATGTCCCTGATGTCCAACTCAAAAAACCCTTTCTATCTTCTCTAGTTAAGTTTTCTCTGCTGTTTGAATCAGATGGAGGAAAACTTATTTTTCTCTTTCGGATTATTATAGAGTTTCAGTGTTTCTATATAGCAGCCCTTATTCACCCAGAGGATTTCCATTTCAATGGTGGTAGAGTAAGTAATCCCTGTAACCATTATTTACCTCCCAGAGAGTTGAGAGGCTTAGCCAGTATTTGCAAAGCATCTGAGATGCTCTAAAGAAAGGTTACTGTAGGTTACAAGGTTACTATAAATCATGGAATATCCTAAGCCAATTCCTGCACACAATTGGCACCTCTTCCTATCAGCAGCCCTCAGGGTTTCATGATCTAACAAGTAGATTTACTCCCTCTTTATTCTACGTAACACTACCACCATCTGTATAAATAGCTTAGATTCACAATCATCCTGAGAGGTTTTTATAGCTTCCATAACCATTGTAAGAAGAGTTCTTTGTTCTCTGGATGGTTTAGCTGGAGAGGGCTTTAGGCTACTCACGGATCATGGCCAGATCAACAGAGAGGTAAAGAAGCCAGTTTCTTTTCAATACTTTTTGGAACTTTAAAGGAAGTACTGTTTACTTCCTATCTTCTCCTGCCCCCTAGTGAGCTTTGATTTTCACTCCACCTGAACAATCATGTGGCTGCATTACAACTTACATGCATACATATGTGCCGAAACGCCAAACTGTTTTCTCTTTACATTCTTCAGAACTGTTCTCTATATCCTTTCCACCAAGTATTTCAGAAACCTAAGAGCCTTTTCTAGCCCTACAGTGCTAATATGCAGTAAGTGACTTTTACTTAACACCCTTAAAACACCCTCAAAATTGGAATACCATGAAGGCACTTTAAACACATCAAAGAAAATTTGTATCTGTCAATTTATATTTCTTCTTTACATTATTACATTATTTGTGTATTAGAAAGTTAGAAAAATCACACACAGGTTCTTTCATGAATCACCCTTAAATCTTAGGAAAAAGAAAAAAAGAGGTATAGTGTTTGCTGCCTGTAAAACATCTCAAATACAACACACGAGCAAACCAACTACCATAATCAAAGGAAGAGGGAAAAGTGATCCAGTCAGGGAAGGGAAGGGAAGGGAAGGGAAGGGANGGAAGGGTGAGGGAACGGTCAGGGAAGGGGAGGGAAGGGAAGGGAAGGGAAGGGAAGATTAACTTACTATCAGGTGCATTTATGGGAGGTCCCTCCATGACACTGCATTTAACAGTAGCCAGTCCAGCAAACACTAATGTGTATTATTTAATAAATATGCTTACCAGTGAACACTTTCAGGATTGGGCTCTTGGGAGCAGCAATTAAGAGAAGAAACAGACATCACTTACTGCACTAACTTTGCATGCCTTTTCAGTTATTTATCTTCAGATGTAAATCCAACTTCTCTCAGGTACTTCCTAAGAAAATTTTACCCTGGTACTATTCCCAAAAAGCAGAGTTGTGTAACATGCAAGTCCAAAGGAACAAGATACCTTCACAGCAACAGTGTTTGTAAAATAAAGTAATAATCACATAATCACAATAGAATTCTTTGCTACTGCAAAGCCTAGCAATGAAACCTGTCAGAAGCTGGATGAAGTTAGTTTTTGTAAAGGAAATTAAAACAAACTGCAAATGGAACAGGAAAAAGAATGCAGAAGCATATTATATAAAGTGGTCTCAAAGTTAACTGAATACTTTGCCTCAGAACATGAAGGCTCAGTAGAATAGATGGGTAACAGTTTTATAGAAATAGAACTTGTCACAAAGGAGTTGGTTGTAAGAGCTTAACAGCCAAGTGTTGCAGACCAGATAATGCTAACTGAAAAACACTAACCAACCAACCAACCAACCAACCAACCAACCAACCACAGCAGTTATTTACCAAAAGTATGTCATGCCACAGAAACTTTGTATCTTTCCTGATGGCATTGTATAAGGAACATAAGAAATTGAAACCCAAGTGAAAGAGAGAAGATGATCTTGATATAGTAAAGGGAGTGAAAATTAAACTTTGTAAAAGTGAGGGAGCTTCACTCTATTGCTTGTTTCATGTTCACATGTGAATAAATCAGCAAAGAAAAGAGCTGGAGTGAAGACAGCTACTGTAAGTGAAGAGTTAACACTATAAAACACAGACCACAAAGGTTTAAACTACACAGTCTTTAAAGTACAAATACAAGTCTGTAATAGCTTTTCTGTGGAGCCATGGGATGGACTATGTTAAAAGGTCATGCTTCATAATCCTAGAATTATAATTCTACAGGATGTTACCCCTGCTAAAATAAAATGAATTTTATGCTCTAGGAGCTGTTTTCCAGTCACATGATATAACTTAACTGTAACAATGACCATATAAATTTCATCAAGACTAATCTCTCTGGACAATGTATTAAATAAGGCCCTTTTGGTTACTGAATGAAGGGGACAAAATAACTTTAAGGTTGTAATTAAAGACTAATATGGCAGGAGTAGGTGATTGAGAAAGATAATGAAATTTACTAGGAGTATAACGCACAGACCTTCAGATGCAAACCCCCACAGTGAAGCTTCAGTTGCCTTTCACCCCTCCAAATGTGAACACAACAGGGGCTTGATTTGGCTTCTACTGAAAGGTGAAATTAATCAAAACTTTTAACTTTTGTTGTTAACAACTAATTTCTGCGGATCATTCTGGGATTACAAGAATTCAGTGCATTCAAGTGTATTGCCATGTATCGCTTATGGCAAAGTAGGAGAGATGGTGGCTGCAAAAGCAGAGAGGAAGCAGAACTGGCTATACCCGTTTTACCATAAAGGGAATCCCCAGCTGAGTGTTCAGACAAGCTTTCCATTTCCTCTACCCGTCCAGAAACAGCACGTCAATTGTCTCTGACAGCAATATGGATAAAAAGGTCAGAGGAGAGAGAACTATCACACTAGACAAACAGAGAAGCATTCATCTTGATTGTACATAAACCTTGGCTTAGTTGAGTGCAAGATTTATAGTGAATGACAAATCTTTTCTTTTAGAGGACTCTCACTCTCCACTCATAATTAAAGCTTTAAAGGTTTGATTTCTTTTTCCTAGTGAAAATATTATCATAGATCTAAGGAGCTACAGAAATGGGAGGCCTAATATTTGGCTTTGAAAAGTAGCTTTGCAATGCTCCCGTTACTGTAAAATACCAATAACAAGACTGTTATAAGTGATTAGAGATTTCAGGTATCCCATTTTGTACGTGTCCAAACTGAAGCACCTGTAAAGTTTTTTTTTTTTTTAGCAGAGAAACAGACAGCATTTTAAAAAATTGCATCCCCTAACACGTCTCAAGCTTTGTACTCAAAATCATTAGCATTATTTAATATATCTTGCCCTAAACATCAAATAAAACACACACAAAGAAGCAGTATTAGA
This sequence comes from Anseranas semipalmata, assembly GCA_013399115.1. Taxonomy (NCBI): domain Eukaryota; kingdom Metazoa; phylum Chordata; class Aves; order Anseriformes; family Anseranatidae; genus Anseranas; species Anseranas semipalmata. Next base: position 420,722 of record VXAA01003101.1, read on the forward strand.
AAGAAAAGTCATTTTATTCACCTTAAAAGGCCTTCTCCATTTTGTTCAGCAATGCTGAAGTTTTTACAAAGTGGTAGGATAATAAACACTGGAACACAATTAGTCTTGGGTGTTACAAAAGCTGGGACAATGTTTGCTTGGTATTTATATTTTCATTGAATTTATCACCGAAGACAATGAAGTGACTGGGATGAAAACACCGTGTACAGCCAGCAGAGCTGCAGTTCCCAGAATGAAGATAGATATTGACTGTAACTAAGTCAAAATATGTAGGCCTAGGATTCATCTGAGAGATTCAGGGTGCAATAGAAGAGAAAGAATATACTCAGAGGAATTACTTACTGAAACTTTCCACAAGGTCAAGGGCAACGTGAGTAGCAATATCCATTCCAGTATTTATGTAAGATTGGCAGTTTTTCAGAGATGACAGAGAGGAATCCACGGAGTTGAACGAGATTCTTGCACCCCCTGGCATCTTGAAATCATTACTCTAGAAATAACAGATACAACATTCTGAATGCAGTTTACACCCAAAGAGAGAAAACAGCAGTGCTGATAGCTAACCATAAAGCAGTGTTAACAGGACCACTGAAACATTAGAGAGCAGGGATGAAATCTTAGCTCACAAGTGTCAGTGGAACTGCAATTCACCAGAGGTTTTCAATTCCCTTCCTATTCAATGTTAAGCAAAACTACACCACAAAAAGCAACGTGCAGTTTTCATCTGCTCATTCCTATTGCTAAACCACACTGAGGTTTAAACTCAATGATAATGTTAGCTTGAAAATTACTGCTCTATTTCAGTTCCAAAGAAAGACCACATGCCCAAAAATTTGCCTATGTTTTCTAGACACATTATCAATTAGGCTAGCAAGAAATGTGACTTCTTACATCAAATTCAGCCTCATCAGCTACAAGCCTCTTTCAACAGTATCCATTGGGAAAAAGAGAAAAAGAGACAAAGAGAAAGAGAGAAAGAGAGAAAGAAATGTCAACTGCTATAAGAATGCATTTAGCAGTAAATCGTCTAGCATAATTTTTAATAAAAGCCCACCTTACACATGGTGCCTACTTCCCCCAAAGTTGCCACAAACTTTGTTGTTAGTAGCAATGTTCCACTGGCACACAATAGTGTGACACAAGAATCACGTTTGTCTTCCTTACCCCAATACAGACCCAAAACCTACAACCTTCCTGGAACTGACTGCTTCTCCTATGTCATTAACATGACCTTCAGGTGGGTTTGCTTATGCTATCCCTATTCACACTGTTCACATCAGTTGGTGGTTTCCTCTCAAAAATTTCAGCTTCTGCACTTCCTTCTTTATGCCTTACCATAACTTGCTTGGACAACATAGAGGTATTATAAGAAACAAGGATCTGGTGTGCAGGGTTTTATAGTTTAAGTTCCAGGAGATAAAAAAAATTCTGCTCAGCTTTAAATATACAATTGTTTATAAAAACAAGTCTTGGATAGACAGAAATACTGCATCAGTCCATGTAAATAGTAACTAAGATTTTCAAGGACTACACTGAGATCATATTGGGGAGGAGGGAGAGAACAGAATCCATAACCAAAATTGATTTATAGCAGAAATTTTATATAAATAGTACACAAAATGACAAGGGGATGAGTTGTTATACCAACAATAGCCTTTGATAGGCTATAATCCAAATAATATGCAAAATATTAAAGGACAAAGCTTTGCCCAAGCTTTGCGTACTGTATCTCCCTCTACTACTTACCCTGGGATTCCAGAACTACATCTTGCGCTCATCCTAACGTGAATAACATCACCATGTTCCTCATGAACATCATGCAAATTATGAGACTTGAATACCTGCTGTCACAGTCTCTTCTCTCCCAATGTTTTCTTTCGTATCTTTTTCTTTTTTTCTGCTTCAAAAATGTGCTTGGCTACTCAAGACTATCCTTTATAACACTGTTTTTAGGTCGTGGGTTTACAACAGCTTTTAACAACATAGTGATTTTTCACATTCACCACAACTTGAACTTCTGAATTACATATGAACTGATTTCCTCTCTGTCCCTTCTAAATGAGCATCTTGCCAGAGATGAGGCAGCAGTCTTCAACAATTGCTCCAGTTAGCTCAGCTCATGCTCTCCCTGTCAAAAGACAGCGACTGTTATCTTTAGAGATCTTTAGAGGCTGTCAAACTGACAGCAGAAGACATGCAAAAAGTTCCTTACAGAACTCCTTGAAGGATAAAAAAAAAAAAAGATGTTTTTAAAGATATATTTAAGAACGAATGCTTTAAGCTGTTACATTATTTTTTTTAACTTGTTTTTTAAAGCAGCTGTTTGCCATCTTACCAAGACTGTTTGTATAGAATCTCTGTGATCCAAACTTTATACACTGTTAAACAGTCACACAAAATCATGTTAGCAGCTTTATCTTTCTGGGTGTATTTAGTGTATCAAAGTTAACAGCAAGAACCTAATTCACTTCTCGAACTTGGTAAGTCTCACTCATTGAGCAAGCCTGCTGTTCTTTTGGAAATTTCACAGATATACACTGAAAGACAGGAATCTGAAAAAAAACAATAGCAAAAAATTAAACAGGCTTCTTCATTCTCTTGATATTTCTGGAAGCACTGACCAAGCTATACAGAATCTGAAGTTATTGTTTACAATATTAGATCATACCATTGTATTGGTAGTTTCATCTCAATTTGTCTTTTGGAAGGTAATTTAAGTACTCTCAGATTTTTATTTTTCTTTTAATGATCCCAAGCAAAGATTTCCCTCTCAAATTTTCTAAGTGAATTCTTCAACTTTAGCTTGCAGCTGTCCATGCTGCCACCAGAGGAACAGCCACCATCCACACTGGAATTGGTTTTACAGCAGTGTTTTTGAGCCACTCTTTTTTGCTATGGAAATCTTCAGTGGGTGCATCAGTGAAGCACTCACATTTGCAACCCACACCCCAACACACCTCACTTCTAGAAAACAGGAGCAATACCGTTGAAAAAAAGAGACCAAGTGAGAATAGTGAGGCAGTTTTCTTTCTTTCAATGGTAAGTGATGAAATGGTCCAGACAGGACTGCAGAGCAGAAGCCTTAACTTACAGTTCACATTCTGCCACTTATTTTTGAGATTAAAGCGAGTGACCTAACTTCCCAATGCTTCAGCCTCCCAAACCATGAAGCAGAGACCCGAAGGTGACTACTACTCGCCCACCAGGAGCAGTGCCCACCCCCTGGACGCACGGGTGACCATCTATCACAGGGAGCCGTCGCTCCCCTGCCACAGAGGCCGGCAGACGAGCCCCCCGAGCGGGAAGCCCCGCGCTCCAGCCCGCCATTTCACTCCCCGCCCACAAGCCAGCCCCATGTCAGTCACGCAGGAGGGCAGCGGCCCCCCCCTCGCCGGGCAGGGCCGGCAGAGCGGGGCCGTGCGGGCTCTCCCTGCCGCTCCACCCGCGCTGCCGTGGGGTCGGCGGGGCAGACCCCCCTCACCAGCGCCTGCTGCTCACCTAGTGCCAGCCGCCGAGGCCCGAAGGGGTTCGGGCGGGCCCCGCGGCGACCCTCCTCTCCTCTCAGCGCTACGGAGCGG
>VXAA01003101.1:424377-467715 GCA_013399115.1 Anseranas semipalmata
GGCGGAGGGGCAGGGTCCCCCCCCCACACACAGACACTGAGGGCCGCCTGCTCTGCCGACGGGTTTCGTGCAGCTCCGGGAGCGTACTGGCGGCTCCTCGGCGCTTTAATGCGGCGTTCGGTCCGAAAAGTCACGCTGTGGCCCGAGGCTTCGCGGTGGAGGAGAGGGATGAGGGGGAACCTGAAGCCCGGTCCCGTTCTTTTGGGGCTGGGACCTCCGCAGGGGACAGCGTGTTGCAGCACTGAGGGTCAGGCTGTCGTGGGTCGCGTTGTGGGGCAGGAGGGGCACAGTTGTCCTCGGTTTGTCTCAGTGCCTTAGAAGGGTTTTGGTTAAAAAATAAAGTCAGCTCCCATAAATGCTCCTAAACATAAAAGCTTGTTTTTAGCAGTGCTCTGCTCCGTATCTCGCGGTCAATGTCAATAAATAAAACTGTGACCAGGAAATGCAGCCGCAGCACAAAAGCTAACCCTTTAGCAATAGATAAAGGGATTGAGCTGTATTTTTTCCATTTGCTACAAAAGTTTTCCTTCTTTTGCTAAAACCCATTACAATTATTTTGGTTGTGTTTTAAAGTGACTGTTAGAAGCACATAATGTGTTTTGTTTTCCTTGCCACCATCTCCTTGAATGGCCTCAATTGCTTCAGTATTTGTGATCGTTTCATTCTTTAACATTTACCTTCAAATTTTCTGGTACAAGAGATCATGCATGTCTTGCCTGGTTGCACGGGTGGCTGAGTCAAACGCTGCGCCCGAAGATGAATTTGGTGCATTTTTTTCATTTCACCAAATGCTTTAAGTGGAGCATTTAGATTTCATCAGCTGAGGGATTTAGGAGTAAGCAGATTTTTCAGCAATCAAAAATACACATATGAAACACTCTGAATGTGTGTGGTTTTGTTTTTACAGGCGCTATTAATGGAGCAGCTATTTTCCTTATTAGACTTTCTTCTTCAAATGACCTGAAAGCTAAGGTTCAGAAACAGGCTACAGGACTTGTGCTACGCGTTCACGTCCAGCTCCACAATGGTTGATTTTCTTGCTGAAAATAATCTCTGTGGTCAGGCAATTCTTCGGATTGTCTCCTGTGGAAATGCCATCATTGCAGAACTCTTAAGACTTTCCGAATTTATTCCTGGTGTTTTCAGGCTGAAGGACAAGGCAGATCAGCAGAAGTATGGAGATATCATATTTGATTTCAGTTATTTTAAGGTAAATCTTTTTCTTTTGTTGTTAAACTTCTCTTTAAAGTGTTGCTGTCCTCATAGAGCATGAGGGTTACAAAACAGCCATTCCTGACTACTGTGTTTATTACTAGCATGCTTAAGGATTGACTACAATGACTTGCTACTTAGTGCCTTCCAAAAATTTACAGAACTAAAGTAGTAATTGGGATGTGCTCATGTGCTAACACAATGCTTCTGGGCTGTCTTGTATTTTGTATAGTTGTGGTCATACTTAGCCTCATCTTACTCATTTCAGTGAGCAGAAGCAGTCTGGTGCAGGCTCTGTGCTTAGGCCCCTGGGCAGAACATACATATAATCAGTACCTGCACTGAGAGTTTTAGGGCAAAAAGGGGGCGGCAATTTTAAGTGCATACGTAGAGGAGCAGTCCTTCAGAACGTAGGGTGAGTCATCTGGCCTGTGAATTTTGATGGATACTGATCACATAAGACTTGAGTCCAGGGTTCTCTTTTTTGTTTTCAGTTATTGTTACCTGAAGGAACTTTAAATTTTACTTTAACCGGCAGGTTCTGAGCCTGTGGAGTGGGTTGTTTTTCTTTGGAGGAGTAGTGTGGGCAGTATGCCCATCTTCCTTTGGTTATCTGTAGCTTATTCTTTGCAGCCGTGAAAACTGCTTTATGCTTTCCTGTTTGACAGTGCCATGATTGTTCATTCACTGGGCTTGTCACGTGCACTGAATCAACAAATAAATGAAAGGGTGGTGAGCATGAAAAGCCCTTGTTTCCCATACAAAGTTTAAGCTTCTTGTAGAACGTATTTCCCGCTATCATTCTCCAGCATGATTTAGAAGGAACTACAGAGGCTACGTAATTTGACTTTATCTGGATTGTACAATAAAAGAACTGTTAATAATACAGCAATATGGCAGGGGCAGAGAGGAATTGGTAAGAGTTGTCAACTTTGAGTCCTGGCTCAGAGCCTTGGACACTGAAAATCCTAGGCACAAACAATTTCCCGTATACCTTTAGATCTAAGTGTTTGTTAGAAGTCTCTTTTTTATGCAAATTACTTGAAAATTTTTAAGCAGATAGGTATAGTTGGTGAAAAATACAGTTATCCGGGAAACTAGAAGGATTTCAATGTTAAGGAAGCAAAGCAGTGCTGCTGCTTTCCAGAGAGATTGCACCAAAATCAATAAAAGACGTGCTTATAAAGCAGAGATGATATCACTGCCAGTGCTCCATCCCTGTATTCACGATTCTTAAAATTAGTTAATGAGAAGAGATTGAGATTTTGAAAAATCCATGGGCAGTTTGGGACCTACTTTTATCCTTTGTTTTATTTAGTAATTTGATACAAAAAGAGAAACACAAGACCATTTTTAAAACCACACAAAAATTGCCAGCCAGGTATTAGGCTTGATATTTTAACTCTATTTTAAGCTATCTTAATCGAGTTCATGTTTATTAAGTCCTTTGAAGTCATGAACTTATGTCATAGTAAGTGGTCTGTGGAGTATGAACAACATTTTCAATTAAATATTAATATTTTCAATTAAGCATTAAATTATATTTTCAATTAGATGTTAGTGATAAGACCAAATGGAGGTTATAAGAAATATTTACAGTGGCGAATGGTGAGGAAAAAAGTTTGTGCCCTTGCTTTTAGAAAGTCAGGTTTGTCATCCCAATCGTTTTTCTCACATGGTTCTTAGTGACATAATTTCTGCATTGATTTGGGGTACACATAAGTCTAATGCTTTCAAGCAGTTTAAATGCACGAGAAAGTACTAAGCTCACAACTGTTTGTGAGGCCTCAATGTTACGGATTCTACCTGAGAAATCAATCAGATCAAATGTGTAAAGGAAGAAATTCCAGCAGGGAGTTTACAAAAAGTCCATTGTAAAGTACTCAGCAGCTTTGGATGCATCAGAGTTTTACCCAAAGTGTTAACTATTCTTTTCCAATGGTTACATAGGATAAATCATATTTAATATCAAAGTGTAACAAAGTGTAAAATTCATCTTCATGGTGAAGATGTTCATTCATAAAGTTGCTTGGAAAATTACAGGTTCTTGTTTCAGCAAGAAATGTTAATTCTGTTGTTACACACACACACCAGTGGTTGTGTGTTCTGTGTCCTACTGAAAAGTGTCATGGACACAGTCAAATATTGTCTCTAAATGTGAATGTCTTTTTTTTAGGGGCCTGAGACATGTGAAGGCAAACTGGAAGCCAAACCTGAGTTACTGGATTTAGATGAAGAATTTCGTGAAAACAACATTGAAATTTTGACAAGATTTTATCTAGCTTTTCAGAGTGTACATAAATACATTGTAGATTTGAACAGGTATTGTATCTTAAATACGTGTGGAGTTTCTTAAAGACTAGAGTACAGTTTAGTCTTAATGATGAGAAGCTTTTTCTTTAGAGACCTAATATGCTTGCTGTTTAAGTGTATTTGGGAACCTGGATTGCTGGGGTGAGCACTAACGTTTAGAACCATAGAATCATCTAGACTGGAAAAGACCTTCCAGATCATCAAGTCCAACCATCAGCCTGACCTACTGAGTCCCATCACTAAAGTATGTCCCTTACTGCCACATCCACATGTTTCTTAAATACCTCCAGGGTTGGGAATGCCACCACTTCCCTGGGCAGCCTGCTCCAATGCTTGACCACCCTCTCCATGAAGAAATTCTTCCTGTTATCTAATCTAAACCTCCCCTGGCACAACTTGAGACCATTTCTTTGCATTCTATCGCTTGTCACCTGAGAAAAAAGACTGACACCCTCCTCGCTGTAACCTCCTTTCAGGTAGTTGTAGAGAGTGATGAGGTCTCCCCTCAGCCTCCTTTTCTCCAGATTAAACAACCCCAATTTGCTCAACTGTTCCTCATAACTCTTGTTTTCTGGTCCCTTCACCAGCTTCATTATATTTATAGGTTGGACTAGGTGGTCTTGGAGGTCTCTTCCAACCTAAATGATTCTGTGATTCATTGCTCTTCTCTGCACGCACTTGAGCAACTCAATATCCTTCGTGTAGTGAAGGACCCAAAACTGAACACAATATTCAAGGTGGGGTATCACCAATTTGCTCATACAATGCTTCCCAGCTTAATATAGGACTTGAAAAACGTAACCTCTCTACCTCATTTCCTCAAATGTAAGCTAGAGAGAATTTTGCTTCCTTATCTTGGATATTGTCTTGAAGATTTTTGAAGAAAAGGAGACTCCATGTTATCAAACTAAATTTTTGTGATCTTGCAAAACAATATATTAGATAGTGTTTTTTTCTTCAACTTTTATTGTCATTATTTTCCGGAACTTAATTCTTCAATGGAGTAGCCTGAAGTTTTCAACTCTTGCCTGGAAAAGCAGTATGAAAGGTTCATGAAATGCTCTAAGAAAAAGGCTCCTGAGAATCTTAAGTCTAGTTGTTTTTGTTATTGATTTTATATGAAAAGATTAATCTTACAGTAATAGATAGGGTTTCTGGAAAGTCCTTTAAGAAGAAATTCTGTTAATCCAAATGAACGTTCTCTGTTCCCAGCTTCACCTTCCAAATTGCAGTTGAGATAAATTTAACATATTTCCGGGAGATATTTTTGGGATAACTTGAAACTATGACTGGTTTACTATATTTTGGAGTAGGGGAGGAGCTTTTCATTCTCAGTATTTTGTTCTCAGGCTGTTATTCACCCATATGAAGATTAAGAGGATGTTATCTGTAAATTACAGAGTATCCTCCAGTGTAGTTCACACACACCATCTGGAAATGGGAGGAGGATTTTGCCAACTGGTTGGCTCTAGCTAGGAGCTCCAGCCTCTCATTTCAGACTAGAGCATCTCTTCCTCTTTGTCTGAAAAACCTGGTGCTGCTTGTAGTAGGAAGATGTTCTGATGCCTCTGTTGACTTTCGGAGGATTTGGGTCAATTGAGTTCTGAAGAAACATAATTTGAGAGCAAAGTAGTCGATGACCAACTCTCTTTGTTGTGATTCCTAGATATTTAGATGACCTCAATGAAGGAATTTACATTCAGCAAACATTAGAAACAGTCCTCCTTAATGAAGATGGAAAACAACTTTTAGTAAGTATTCAGTAATTTTGTAATAGTAAAAAATGAACCGACTAGTTTTGTGCCACATTAGACAAAAATGAAAATTCACCAAAGGCACTGTAATGCTATGGCTTACTTTGAGGAGGACAAAGACCAAAAATCTACAGCCTGCCATTTTTCACAGTGTGTTGACTACATAGTTGCAATTGTGTTAGTTTGTCAGCACTTGTTTGTCTTTTAATGTTACTACAAAATTATGTTCATGCAATTTCTTCCCTTTGTTCTTTTTGTTTCCAAACAGTGTGAAGCGCTCTATCTGTATGGAGTCATGCTACTGGTCATCGACCAGAAGATTGAAGGAGAAGTCAGAGAAAGAATGTTGGTTTCCTACTACAGATACAGGTAACATATATTGGTATTCAGAAGCACTCAAGGCTGAAAGAATGTAACAAGGTATACTAAGTTCACTGGGTTATTGAATTAAGATAAACGGAAATATCAGCACCTGTTTCACCATACAGATAGACTCTGATAATTCTGCAGAGCTATCTGAATATCATCAGAGCTCCTTGCACTGGCTGTTTTTACAGGTCTGGCTGTAAAACTGCAGCAACAGATTTTTCATGCTGTCACAATAGAGATTTGAAGTCCACTGACAAATAAGCTTTCAGCTAAAGCTTTAGCATTGCATGTGTCAGCTGTGAGGGTATCACAGATGTGTGAGCAAATCTTGGTGTAAAGTCCTGAGTATCTAGATGGCAAATGTATTGCAAGTCAGACTTCTTGTAGTTACAGTGCTAGATAAGTGGAATCAGTAATGAGATTTCCCAGGTAGACTGACAGCATTGTTATATGACAGGTGGGGTCTCAAAGGGTATAGGTGCAAATCTTTTCACACATAATGTAACTAAAAAAGGGGGTATCCTTTGCCTGTGCTGCTTTGACTGTATTTATGCCTCTCAATATATAATGAGAGGATTACTTAACTCTGGAATGCAGAAGTGGAGCAACAAGGGGAATTCATAAAAGGTAGGTGGAACAAACAAAGAAACAAAGAAACAGAACAAAACTGCTCCTCTGAATACAAAGCCTTTTGTTTATGTCTCTGAATAAAGTTCATTTTTTCTGTTTGTACTTTGTATGCTTATCTGGGATTTCAGTATGGTTATGTATCAGTGTCCTATAATATGGTGAAAATTGTATTCATGGGGTAAACATCCAAAAATCTCCCAGACCTTAATATCTGATCATTTTTTTGGAGGAAGGGCATTGTTAAAAGGGAAGGGAAAGGAGGAAATGATTAGGTACAGATGCAGATACAGATACAGCTCAATTTTTGTTCCTTACTTTTGTAAAACAGTGCAGCCCGATCCTCTGCTGATTCCAATTTAGATGATATCTGTAAATTGCTTCGAAGCACTGGATACTCGAGCCAACCAGGAGCTAAAAGACCTCCAAACTACCCTGAGAGTTACTTCAGCAGGGTACCCATAAGCGAAACATTCATCAGCATGGTTATTGGCCGCTTGCGGTCAGACGACATTTATAATCAGGTAAGTTACTGTGAGATAAAAGAGGGATCTAAAACTGAGTAGCAGATGGTTTCTCAGGTAAGCTACTCAACAATGAAACATAGAAAAAAATAAATCATATAATCACCAAATTGTGGAGGTTGGAAAGCATGTAGTCCAAGTCCCTGGCTCAAGCAGGGTCAAATAGAGAAGATTGCCCAGGACCACATCCAGTTGGGCTTTGAATATCTCCAGACGTGGAGACTGCAGAACCTCTCTGGGCAACCTGTTCCAGTGTTTGACTAACCATGCAGTTGGGGAAAAAAAAAAAAAAACCTTTTTCCTTTAATGTCTTTAAATCTTAAATTATTGGACACTTGGCCACTCTTAATAACTAATTCCATCGGAGATTCCCATTATTTTAGTTACTGCAAAGAGATTTATCATCCCTTAGTAGACAACTTGATTAAAAAGAAACCCTAATATCACAGTTCTTAACTATGATAATTGGATTAAAAAAGGGAAAAACAAACTGAAACAAAGTATGAGTAATGGCTACTATATTTACAGTCTCTTCGAATATGACTCATTTGAGAGAGCTTTAACAAAGCATTTGCTTTTGAGCAGAGTTTGGTCTTTAGCATGGACAGTCTTTTTTCTGTAATTAGTGGCACACCTTTAGTGAATCATGGATGACTGAAACAGTGTGTAGATGCCAGAAAACCAGCATTTGAAGATTAGTGAAAGATAGAAGAAACAAACAAAGGCTTAAATCTTTAGGTAGGAGTAGTAATATAAAAGTAGGGACCTTATCAAAAATGCTTTCAGACTGTGGGCAGACATACTAACATTCAAAGGGAAAAACGCCTTTTCCAGTACTATACTGTAGGAATTCTTTACACCGTGCAGAGTTCTAGAAACAGAGAAAAGAGCATTTAGCAAGTTGCGAAGAAAGCCCATTTTATGACATAATTTATGTCTCTGGTAAGAAACTGTGAAGTGTTAGTGAGACTATGCTCTTGTAAAGTACTTCTTAATCTAGAAATCTTACTTAGAACTGATATTTTATATCAACATTACTTGCCCTCTTTTTTATATTATATTACTGGTTTATTGTCTTTACAATAAAATAAAATTTGTGATTTCTATTTATAGTACTTACAGTTAATAATGAAAAACATCAATGTTTCTACACAAAGCATGATTATAATTAATGTACTTTCTCCAAATTTAGTACAACAAGTTAAATTCGGATAGAAACCTTCAGTTCAACCCAAACTGTATACTGCTTGTTTTACTAAAGTATGTTATGTCTAAGTTGTTGCCTCCTTTGATACTTGCAGCTTATTTTCAATGGCAGAAGGCAGAAACCTCCTGATTTTCGTTACTAGTCAAAACACTTAACCTAATAAAGTAACCAGACAAAATTAAATAAAAGTAGGATGTTACTAAATAAAAGCAGGGAACAGTTTTCCTAATGACAAATCATTATGTCTTACTGAATCTGATTTTAATGCCAACTCTTGTATTAGTATGGAGGTGTTTTAATATATTATCCTATGCACTTTTTAAATGAAATTTCAGTTGATAATTTGAATCTTTTTGGTCTTGCTGGTACATGGAATTGGTGAATAATTAAATTATCTTCATTCTAATTGCCTCTTTTATTAAATTAATCTTTGTTTCTATGTGAGATGAACTATGATATTCCCAGTCCTTATGAAATACTTATTTCTAGCTCTGCTCCTTTCAAATCATATTAAGCTCTTTGGTTCATCCCTCCTTTGACTCATGTACAACACAGTAATATCTTATGGTAGCCCGTTAAAGTTAGCAGATACCTACACAGTCAACTTTTATATTCTGTAAAATATATCTGGTAAATACATTGCATGTATAAGCATGTCCAGCTTACCTACATATGTTCTTTGTCTTGTAGTATCCTCTCTATATATGTTTATATATATATATATATATGTATATACATAAATATAAATGTGTGTATATATATATATATATATATATATATTACTTTGTAATGTGCCTCATGATATTTGCAAGTGGTTTATGTTGCATTATATTATGTTCTGTTTTGTTTTGTTCCCTTTTCCTAGGTTTCTGCATATCCATTACCAGAACACCGCAGCACTGCCCTGGCTACTCAGGCTGCTATGCTCTATGTGATACTGTACTTTGACCCTTCTATTCTTCACACACAGCAAGCAAAAATGAGAGAGATAGTGGATAAATACTTTCCAGATAATTGGGTAAATTAATTTTGTTTTAAAGCTGTTCTCTAGATTTAATGTTATAGAAACAACATACCTAATTTTTACAGCATGCATTAGAGGAAAAAAAAGCAATGTTCTAAAAGAATCTGTTCTTACTCTTTTCTGCGGAAATTTTACTTTGTTCAGAATGAAGAAGTCTGAGTCAGTCTTCTGGATAAGCACAAAAAGCTATCATTTGAAAACATTAATTATCATCGTAGATGCTTAAATCAACTACACTCTGATACCATCACAATGAAGTGAATCACAGAAAAATGTAGGCTGAAAGGTACATATAGGCATCTTCTGGTCCATCCTTTTTCTCAAAGCAGGGCTAGCTACAGAGTTAAATCAGGTTGTTCCTGGTCTTGTCCAGTAGAGTTCTGAACATGTCTAAAGTGAAGAATCTGCAGCCTCGGTGCGCACCTGTGGCTATGCCCAATCACTCTCATGGTGAAGAACTTCTTCCGTCTGTCCAACTGGAATTCCCCTTGTAGCTCTTGACCGTTGCCTCTTGTCTTTTCACTGTGCACTTCTGAGATGAGTCTGGCTCTGTCTTATCCTTAACTTCCATTTAGGTATTGGAAGACTGCAGTCAGATCCCTTAGCCTTCTTTCCTCTAGCTTAGGCAAAGCCAGCTCCCTCAGCCGCTGCTTCCATTGTGGCTCCCATCCTAGTAGCCTTCCATTTGATTCATTCCAGTTTGTCCATGTCTGTCTCATACTGAGGAGCCCAAATAGAGACACATTACTCTAAATGGGACCTCACGAGGGCTGACTAGAGAGGAGTAGTCACTTCCCTCAATCCACTGGCCACATTCTGGCTGACATAGTCTAGTTTATGATTAGTCTTCATTGACATATGGCCGTGTGTCTGATTCATGTTCGGTTTTTCCACCAGGGCATTTACGTCCTTTTCTGCAGAATTCTTATGTAGGCAGTCAGTTCCCAGATTGTGCTGTTGCAAGGGTTTGTTTTTGTCCCCAGGTACAATTTATTTGTCCCCATTGTATTTAACATTATTGAACTTCATCTGTTTTCTGCTGGTAAATTCTACTGGTTTGTCAAGGCCGCTCTGAATGGCAGTCTTGCTCTCCAACAAATCCCCCACACTGATGTTATTTGAAAACTTGTTTGAGGACACATTCCATGCCATTGTCCAAATAACGTAGAAGCAGAGCCTGTCACTCTGCAATTCTATAGACCTTGAAAGATGCAGTGATCAAAATGGAATTTCTATGCATCTCAGTACTAAGATTTAGGATTTCAATCCAGAAGCGCTAGTCTGCAAAAAACGCTACCGAAATAAGCTGGCATGTAACAGAGTCCCCAGCTAGCCTGTATCAAAGGAATCAGTCTTCACAAAGAAACTAGGAATTCATTTATGTATCTCCATTGTTTTCAAATTGTATTCGTCTGTACCATTAGTGGAACACTGAAGAAAGGAGTGAAGAAACTGTAATAGCTGGCTATTTTAATGTAAACTCATTAAAACTCATCAGGTTTTTTCTTTTTTTTTTTCNCTTTAATGTCTTTAAATCTTAAATTATTGGACACTTGGCCACTCTTAATAACTAATTCCATCGGAGATTCCCATTATTTTAGTTACTGCAAAGAGATTTATCATCCCTTAGTAGACAACTTGATTAAAAAGAAACCCTAATATCACAGTTCTTAACTATGATAATTGGATTAAAAAAGGGAAAAACAAACTGAAACAAAGTATGAGTAATGGCTACTATATTTACAGTCTCTTCGAATATGACTCATTTGAGAGAGCTTTAACAAAGCATTTGCTTTTGAGCAGAGTTTGGTCTTTAGCATGGACAGTCTTTTTTCTGTAATTAGTGGCACACCTTTAGTGAATCATGGATGACTGAAACAGTGTGTAGATGCCAGAAAACCAGCATTTGAAGATTAGTGAAAGATAGAAGAAACAAACAAAGGCTTAAATCTTTAGGTAGGAGTAGTAATATAAAAGTAGGGACCTTATCAAAAATGCTTTCAGACTGTGGGCAGACATACTAACATTCAAAGGGAAAAACGCCTTTTCCAGTACTATACTGTAGGAATTCTTTACACCGTGCAGAGTTCTAGAAACAGAGAAAAGAGCATTTAGCAAGTTGCGAAGAAAGCCCATTTTATGACATAATTTATGTCTCTGGTAAGAAACTGTGAAGTGTTAGTGAGACTATGCTCTTGTAAAGTACTTCTTAATCTAGAAATCTTACTTAGAACTGATATTTTATATCAACATTACTTGCCCTCTTTTTTATATTATATTACTGGTTTATTGTCTTTACAATAAAATAAAATTTGTGATTTCTATTTATAGTACTTACAGTTAATAATGAAAAACATCAATGTTTCTACACAAAGCATGATTATAATTAATGTACTTTCTCCAAATTTAGTACAACAAGTTAAATTCGGATAGAAACCTTCAGTTCAACCCAAACTGTATACTGCTTGTTTTACTAAAGTATGTTATGTCTAAGTTGTTGCCTCCTTTGATACTTGCAGCTTATTTTCAATGGCAGAAGGCAGAAACCTCCTGATTTTCGTTACTAGTCAAAACACTTAACCTAATAAAGTAACCAGACAAAATTAAATAAAAGTAGGATGTTACTAAATAAAAGCAGGGAACAGTTTTCCTAATGACAAATCATTATGTCTTACTGAATCTGATTTTAATGCCAACTCTTGTATTAGTATGGAGGTGTTTTAATATATTATCCTATGCACTTTTTAAATGAAATTTCAGTTGATAATTTGAATCTTTTTGGTCTTGCTGGTACATGGAATTGGTGAATAATTAAATTATCTTCATTCTAATTGCCTCTTTTATTAAATTAATCTTTGTTTCTATGTGAGATGAACTATGATATTCCCAGTCCTTATGAAATACTTATTTCTAGCTCTGCTCCTTTCAAATCATATTAAGCTCTTTGGTTCATCCCTCCTTTGACTCATGTACAACACAGTAATATCTTATGGTAGCCCGTTAAAGTTAGCAGATACCTACACAGTCAACTTTTATATTCTGTAAAATATATCTGGTAAATACATTGCATGTATAAGCATGTCCAGCTTACCTACATATGTTCTTTGTCTTGTAGTATCCTCTCTATATATGTTTATATATATATATATATATGTATATACATAAATATAAATGTGTGTATATATATATATATATATATATTACTTTGTAATGTGCCTCATGATATTTGCAAGTGGTTTATGTTGCATTATATTATGTTCTGTTTTGTTTTGTTCCCTTTTCCTAGGTTTCTGCATATCCATTACCAGAACACCGCAGCACTGCCCTGGCTACTCAGGCTGCTATGCTCTATGTGATACTGTACTTTGACCCTTCTATTCTTCACACACAGCAAGCAAAAATGAGAGAGATAGTGGATAAATACTTTCCAGATAATTGGGTAAATTAATTTTGTTTTAAAGCTGTTCTCTAGATTTAATGTTATAGAAACAACATACCTAATTTTTACAGCATGCATTAGAGGAAAAAAAAGCAATGTTCTAAAAGAATCTGTTCTTACTCTTTTCTGCGGAAATTTTACTTTGTTCAGAATGAAGAAGTCTGAGTCAGTCTTCTGGATAAGCACAAAAAGCTATCATTTGAAAACATTAATTATCATCGTAGATGCTTAAATCAACTACACTCTGATACCATCACAATGAAGTGAATCACAGAAAAATGTAGGCTGAAAGGTACATATAGGCATCTTCTGGTCCATCCTTTTTCTCAAAGCAGGGCTAGCTACAGAGTTAAATCAGGTTGTTCCTGGTCTTGTCCAGTAGAGTTCTGAACATGTCTAAAGTGAAGAATCTGCAGCCTCGGTGCGCACCTGTGGCTATGCCCAATCACTCTCATGGTGAAGAACTTCTTCCGTCTGTCCAACTGGAATTCCCCTTGTAGCTCTTGACCGTTGCCTCTTGTCTTTTCACTGTGCACTTCTGAGATGAGTCTGGCTCTGTCTTATCCTTAACTTCCATTTAGGTATTGGAAGACTGCAGTCAGATCCCTTAGCCTTCTTTCCTCTAGCTTAGGCAAAGCCAGCTCCCTCAGCCGCTGCTTCCATTGTGGCTCCCATCCTAGTAGCCTTCCATTTGATTCATTCCAGTTTGTCCATGTCTGTCTCATACTGAGGAGCCCAAATAGAGACACATTACTCTAAATGGGACCTCACGAGGGCTGACTAGAGAGGAGTAGTCACTTCCCTCAATCCACTGGCCACATTCTGGCTGACATAGTCTAGTTTATGATTAGTCTTCATTGACATATGGCCGTGTGTCTGATTCATGTTCGGTTTTTCCACCAGGGCATTTACGTCCTTTTCTGCAGAATTCTTATGTAGGCAGTCAGTTCCCAGATTGTGCTGTTGCAAGGGTTTGTTTTTGTCCCCAGGTACAATTTATTTGTCCCCATTGTATTTAACATTATTGAACTTCATCTGTTTTCTGCTGGTAAATTCTACTGGTTTGTCAAGGCCGCTCTGAATGGCAGTCTTGCTCTCCAACAAATCCCCCACACTGATGTTATTTGAAAACTTGTTTGAGGACACATTCCATGCCATTGTCCAAATAACGTAGAAGCAGAGCCTGTCACTCTGCAATTCTATAGACCTTGAAAGATGCAGTGATCAAAATGGAATTTCTATGCATCTCAGTACTAAGATTTAGGATTTCAATCCAGAAGCGCTAGTCTGCAAAAAACGCTACCGAAATAAGCTGGCATGTAACAGAGTCCCCAGCTAGCCTGTATCAAAGGAATCAGTCTTCACAAAGAAACTAGGAATTCATTTATGTATCTCCATTGTTTTCAAATTGTATTCGTCTGTACCATTAGTGGAACACTGAAGAAAGGAGTGAAGAAACTGTAATAGCTGGCTATTTTAATGTAAACTCATTAAAACTCATCAGGTTTTTTCTTTTTTTTTTTCCTGAAAAACTAAGCTTGTATTAGGAATGAGAACTTGACACTAAATTTTTGAGTATGCTGGCGTTTTTATTCACTTGACTTCATTGTACAAACTTACTTTAATACAATGCCTATCTTGTGATCAGGTATGGATGAGTTAGCTGCATCATACGGAATATTTAACTCATAGTCTGGTTTCAAATCATTCTCAGCAGTTGAACTGCTAAGAATGAGCCTTTGAAGGAACTGTCATCAGGAAATAATGAGCTTCACTTCAACAGTATCAGAAGGATCTTCATATCAACAATGGGACCAGTGTCCCATTTGCCTCTTTTGGCTTCTTTTTTGACACTTCAAGAAAAAGTCAATGGTTAACAATGTTCCCCAAGATGTGATCACTCCAGGATGGATGGACATTGGAGCAATAGTGTAACAAAGCTGATAATGCCACAGCTCTGTATATCCTTCATCTGTCAGTAACCCAAGACTTCCATGTTTAATCAAGTATCTTGCAAGCCAACCACAAGTTAGTATTTTTAATAACATTTAAACTTGGCCTTGGGGCCTGAAATCAGTTCATCTTTGTTCCTTAAAAATCACAATGCAGAATCATAGTTTCCTTCTGTTTGTGTTTGCCATGGAAGACACGTTGCATTTCTGTTTGGCCCTTTGGGCATTCCTAGAGTAGGATTCATTTAGATGGGTTTTTTAGATTTTTTTTTTTTTTCTTCTCTGTTATAGTCAGTTCCCCAGTCAGTCTTGCTTTTGTCAGTCTTGTGCACAGGAACATGGAAATGAAAAGGAAGTCATAAGTTCATGGGGGGGGAAGAGAGTCCAAGGATCACACATAGTGATTGAGAGAACTGTCGGCTTGTTTTCAGAACTGACTAACCTTCAAATTAACAGTATTTCATTCATTTCATCTTACTCTGGAGCAAAGAATACAAATAGCAAAAAAGTTTTGCTATGTCCTATTCATACCTACAACGTATCACTTTCTACCCGTATTGCTAAATGAAAAGTATGTCGTCTTAATAAAAATGTAAACACAGCTTCTTGTTTTCTGCTTAGGTTATTAGCATTTACATGGGAATCACTGTAAATCTAGCAGAAGCATGGGAACCTTACAAAGCTGCTAAAACTGCCCTCAACTACACGCTGGATATTTCAAATGTCAAAGAGCAGGTGTGTAAGTCAGAGTTAAATATTTTTAGCAAGATTTCAGGCTGTGTGGGTATCTCAAATATCTATATTTTTTTTCTCTTGCATAGAATTGTTTGAATTGTATCCAAGTAGAGTACTTTGAATATGTAACTTTTGTATATAACTGAGTTAAAAATACTTCAGAGTCTCAAAATCTGGTCCTCTGTCATTGCTTGTTTCACTTCCTCTTGTGGCGTTCATTTCCCCTAAAAGTTTTAGGGTTGCAATTTGGAAGAATAGATACTGACACTCAACACCATCTTGTTTGGTATTGGCATATCTTAAGTTGACTGTGGTGTTTGGTCTTTCATAGGTAACTGTTATAGAAGTTATACATTCATGTTGATAGTGTGGCACTCAGCCGGATAATTTTAGATGGTGCCTCCCAAATTAGTTAATAATCTGGAAAAAGCACCCGATTTAAAAGAATTATACCTTAACATTGTATAATGCATTGTAGTTTTTGTTTTTAACATGAACTCATTTTTCTAATTTTGCCTAAAAAACAGTGAATAATACTGGACTATTTGTGTGCAACCAGACAGTAATTTGGAGATTTTTGCTGGATTGATGATTGCTTAATGCTTCCCTAGAGTTTGAACCAAGTGCTCAGAAAACAACACCATACAGAAGTGTTTGATTAGAACAATCGTGTTAGACGTTGCCTACTAAACTGAGGGAATATGAGCAGACATTTCTTGTTAGTCTTCAGGGAAGAAGTTTGCTAAGTAGAACTGACATTTAATTCATAACAAGTATTTCCAATTCTCAAGTAGATATTGTTTGTTCTTTCTCATTAGCACCATTTTTTAGGAATGATTTCTAGCAAGTATATAAGTGAATATATGAAGTATACAGGTCTGCATTTTTGAAACATTATGCTTCCTGTGTACAGCAAAGGGCCTAAAATGTACTTTGCATTCATTGTCATGTAGTTGCAGTTTATGACGTTGCCTACTAGAAATGATAGCGATTTTTTCTATAGCAGTTTTCTGACCTGGTGCCCTTTAAGTTCTTGGAAGCCCCAGCCACATTGTAGATGATGCATTCCTGATGAGGCAAGGATTATATTGATGCAAGCATTGTCTATTCTAAGGCAAGCAGGTATGCTGCAGTCACTGAGCGAGTGCACACTCAGGTGCAGCAGTTTCTCAAAGAGGGCTGCCTAAGGGAAGAGCTGGTGCTGGACAATATTCCCAAGCTGCTGAATTGCCTACGAGACTGCAATGTAGCAATCCGCTGGTTGATGCTTCACACTGCAGACACAGGTAAGACTTCATGCCAAACTTTTATTCCAGAGTTGTCCATCCTATTGTACTGGTGCTTCATCTCAGGTCCCAAGTGAAGTTCACTGTGTGCTACTGTTGAAGTCAGCAGGATTTTATATACTGTTTTTAATAGCTTGTTGAGCTGTTCTTTTGTTAACAGTCTCCTAAAATCTCTGGCTAAAATGTACACGCATGCATTTCTTTAAATCTTGCAAACTAGATACAGGTCTAAAAAGAACCTTTGAGAAGTCATGATCCTGTTGAATAATATTCTGCAGAAAAAATCTGAGAATGTTATCTTTTCCTGCTGTATCACTTAAAGCATCATTCTGAGAGTTGTATGTATCACCAAAATGAAAGCAATAGCCAGCTTTTTGATGTAAGTGTTGAATATTGTCTCTGACGTGAGATTGGATCTGTAAACTTACCTGCTTAGGCATTCTCTTGGTTGAATGACTGTGCTGTCTTCGGGGCTTCTTGGTGTGTGAGATCTTCTGTTGCACCCCCATGCGTTCTCTGTAACAATCTCAGAAATGCTTCTCAATCAGGAGTACTAGATTGACACTTAGTTTGCAGAAGTCAGCAGAAGAGTTTTAACAAAGCTGAAGCACCAGAGAAACCTTAATTATTCCCTGTTCTAAGGAAGGGTTATACAGGGGTGATGGGATCCATGTAAATGGAGAATGAGTGGGGACTCGCATATCAGACCCAAATGTTTTTGCTTTCAAGCTATTAATAAAAAAAAAAAAAGTCTATTTATATAGATTTTGATGCTTGGCCAAATTCTGCAACAGCGGAGAAATGTTGTCCTTCCATTTTCAGCTTGTGATCCAAATAACAAACGTCTGCGCCAGATAAAGGATCAAATTCTAACAGACTCCAGGTACAATCCCAAGATCCTTTTCCAGCTTCTTCTGGATACAGCTCAATTTGAATTCATTTTGAAAGAGGTAATGTGTTGCTGCCTTCTTCAGCATTTTCCCCTGAACAGCAGAACAGAGCCGAAGACTTGAACAGTAGTAGTACACTTGCTACACAGTACACTTATAAAGAATGATTATTTTGATTTGTTAATTGTGAGCTTCCTATAGAGGGCTACAAACTACTGGTGCTTGAAAATGAATTCTTCAGTCTTCTCAATAATTGACAGTTTTTATTCCTACCCAAAATGTTTATATTTATTGAGGATTTTGCGTGAACATCCTGATAATAAGCATACTCAAATCTGTTGAGGAAGCTACATTTTTTTTTTTTATCCTCCCGTAATTCTCTTTTCCAGGCTTTCTTTAAAATGAAGAAAGCCTATGTATGTTGAGGATAAGCTGCTAATTCACACATATATGTGTGAATTTATGCCATCTGTAAAAACACTCCCCATTAATGCTCTGGTACTAATCTGGTAAAATATGTGCAAGTGTGCTTAACTTCAATTACATGCTTTTTTGAATTGAGTTTCTTTGTATAGTCTAAAATGACTATGCGAAGTATAACTCAACATTGGATCAGAGTCTTCTACCATGTCTAAGCTAAAAAAGTTACTGGACATTTCTATAACTGTCATATATATTTTTAATTCAGTTAATTTCCATCACCGTACGTACATCTCCCTGGCTGTATTTCTCAGTGCTTTAGATTTTGTATTTAATGTTCTGGCAAGATCTTGGAGTTATGTAGTACTCCCTGTAAGTCACTTCATTTCATTTCAAATCATTTCAAATAATTTCATTTATTGTAGTGTTGCCAGTTTCATAAACCAAATGCTTTGTTTTCAATAGATGTTCAAACAGATGCTGTCAGAAAAACAAGCAAAATGGGAGAACTATAAAAAAGAGGGATCTGAAAGGATGACTGAGCTTGCTGATGTCTTCTCGGGAGTTAAACCTCTTACAAGAGTAGAGAAAAATGGTAATTACTAAAAACTAAACTAATGGGGGGGGGGGGAAGTAATTTTGTTTTTTACTTCTAAGCTAATACTGAAAGAAAATACATGAGCCTAATACTGATAATAACAAAAAAATTCATGTCCCTCAGCTGCCTCAGAGATCTCTTACATGCTGTCTTGCTTAGGTTTACTGTGTGTATTCCACATGTAAGCCATGTTTAGGTACCTAATAGTTACACGGCCATATTTTTAAATACATTTTTAATTGCTTTGTGTAGAGATGCCAGGTGAGGTTATGAAATGCCATTTCACTTTTCCATATGTAATGGAGTTCACATTACTGTGTTGTACATACAAAGGAGTGGGAAGATCATATCCATTAAATATGGAGATGCTTTAAGCTCTCTTCTCATTCTTTTCCTAGTCATAACCTGAATTTCTGTTGTATCAGCATTTTTTCAAACCTTCTTTTACTTCTCTTCTGCACTGAATCTTTGAGATTCTCCAAAGAAATGACTTAAAAGCATGAATCTGTATTTCCAAATTTCTTGCTCTCGTTTTTGAAACTTTTTTTTCCTGAGTAAGAATAAGAATTTTAAATCACTGTCTCATTTGATCATGAACATTGTGTAAAGTGTCAGTGTTAGGGCAACATTAGTGATTGTTCCAAAATAGCAAAACTTAGAATAAAGGCCATTTTATCACTTTCTTCCACATAAAAGCAGACTTATCTTACTGAAATCTCTCCCATTATCATCTTGATGTCAGCGGACTTCTAGCTAAAACACAAAAATTGCAGCTGCCAAGACAATTAACATTGTAAAACCATTTATAAAACACAAATTCATGATTTAAAGGCTTTATCTTATTTTTCTAGTTTTTATTATGCCAATTTGTTTTGATAATTGTTTTTTTTTTTAATGTTCTGTGTGGCACTTAACCTGAGCCTTTGCCCCTTTAAAAAGTCTATGTGTGGAAAGGCTAGAAATGTAAAAGTAAGATGAAGACATCATAAATAACGTTCCGTATATATAGCATTGAATATTCTTTTTGTTATTGTCTGACAAGTTCCTTGTGTCTTTATTGCTTACTGCCCATGCAAAGATTTGATGAAATTTTTCTTGTTCTTACATAGAAAATCTTCAGGCTTGGTTCAGAGAAATCTCCAAGCAAATCATGTCTCTAAACTATGATGATTCCACTGCAGCAGGCAGAAAAACTGTGCAGCTAATACAGGCGCTGGAGGAGGTATGGCAAAGAAATTTTGAGATAAATGATGAATTACAAAACAGATCTTCATTTTAACAATAGGTTAAGTCTGTAGATCTTTGCTGTCTTGCATATACAGTCATCAGTTCTTGTGTATAGACGTAATAGTTGTAAAATAAGGGATACTGCATGAAAAATCATGCCACCTGCACTGAGGATTAGTGGGATTTTCTGGAGAAATGAATTCAGTTTCAAACATTGTCAATATTGCTTACTATTTTATTAGACATTCTGAAAATAAATTCACTTGAAGCTAGAGAGGGAATTTGGAAGGCAAAATAAAAATGCCGTGTTTTGTTACGTGCGTGTTTTTTTTTTTACTTCCAGGGTATAAAAGAATCCCTAGTATGGTGTTACACAGTACATCTCCTGGAGTAACTTTGTAAAATTTCTTACTTAACACACTGTAAAGTATGCCAGGATTTAAGTGTCTTACTGTATCATTGTCCTGAAGAGATATGTCAGTTTACTGATATTATTTATGTTGTTGTCTTTAAAGATGAATGGACAAAAAGGGGAATTTTTTGTTTTGTTTTCAAATACAGGTCCAAGAGTTTCACCAGCTGGAAACTAATCTGCAAGTTTGCCAGTTTCTGGCTGACACACGCAGATTTCTTCATCAGATGATCCGAACTATCAACATTAAAGAAGAGGTCTTGATCACCATGCAGATAGTTGGTGATCTTTCTTATGCTTGGCAATTAATTGACAGGTATCCTATCAGGAGGCTTTTCTTCTAAGTCATCATTTGTGAAACTTTTAGGAAATAACAGGAGTAAATGTTATTATAACACAGTTGGACTCAATAATCTTTGTAGGTCACTTCCAACTGAAAGTATTATATTCTAAACTCTCCAATGTAAAAAAAAAAAAAATAATAATAGTCTTAAGGTCTTGTTCTGTGAGTTGTTGAGCATATTTAACTCTTATCAACTTGAATAAGAATTAACAGCCATCCTTGGCATGTTGTTAGCTGCAGCTTAAGTGATACCATAATTTTTTAGTTTCTACCCTGTTCCAACTATAACAATTTTGTTAAATTTCCATCTCTACTCTTTAGTCTAGTTAAGTGTTCTCGAAGATACTGGAGTTCTCATTTCAACCAAAAACAGACAAGGAAAGAAAAAATGTTACAGAACTCCTTTTTCCATGGTGTTATTTTGCTAAGCTGCTACTTCATTAGTTTGGCTGTTACTATTCCCGTTGCCCTCTTCTTTTGCCCCATCTCCCCATTTATCTTAGTGTTTTTTCTAGCCAGTAGCTCTTCAGACCAAAATCCTCCTTTAGTGAAGTTTCACAGATCTCCCGTGCCATTTCTGGATTACACTGGTGCTAGTGACATATGGATTAAGAGTTGAAAATAAAAGTTTCAGGGGAAAGAGCTGATTTGTCGTCTTTGTTTCCTACCCCAGCTTTACATCGATTATGCAGGAAAGCATAAGAGTCAGTCCATCTATGGTAACTAAACTCAGAGCAACTTTTCTAAAGGTAAGTATGAAAGAAAATGAAGGTACTTTAACGCTGCTTGTCAACCAAAGTATTTGTTAAATAGGCCTTAAGGCTGTGAAGTCACAAATGATTCAAATCTTTCTTTTACCAACGTTTTCTATAGCCAACTTTTTTAGAATTAAATTATTAAATTAACACAAGGTTAGTTTTAAAGAAAATTCTATACAACTGGTTACATTGCTACCATTAGACAAATTAGTCTCGTCATCCAGGCTCTACTCATTACAGTTACTTGCTGGAGACATCATATCCAAAGATTGGATTCTCTGTGTATGTATCAGAGGAGACTGAAGGAATTACAAAAGATAGGTTGGCTATGCCCTTTTTCTGTCATGATGAAGATTTGGCATCAGGTGAAAATATTTTCTATAGAGTTAAGATGGGAAATAGCATGGGGAGGGTAAAATTTCAGGAAAAAAAATACCTCATGCAACTGATAAGATTAGGAAAAATGAATACAGGGAATGTAGCATTATAGACTGCTGAACTTTTCTGATATTGTAACAACTTTTTTTTTTAATCAGCAAACTTAATGTAACACTGCTGTTTAGGAAGAATGTGGTACTTTGAGTTGTAGTTTAAGAGCCTGAGGAAGAAAGTTGAGGCATTTAAGTGATGTTAGGAAAGCAGACCTGAAGTTAAAATGTTAACTTTGTTTCTAGCTTGCTTCTGCTCTTGACTTGCCACTTCTGCGTATCAATCAAGCAAACAGTCCTGATCTTCTCAGTGTATCACAATATTATTCTGGCGAGTTGGTTTCCTATGTAAGAAAGGTAGGCATTTGAAGAGACATAATTGTCTTATTCTATAATTACCCTTCCTCAACTGATGATTTTTTTATGAGAATATATAGACTGTATTTGTCTCTTCTCTCTTTTTACGAAGGTTCTGCAGATAATTCCAGAGAGCATGTTTACTTCTCTTCTCAAAATTATAAAGCTTCAGACTCATGATATTATTGAAGTGCCTACTCGCCTTGATAAGGATAAGCTACGAGATTATGCTCAGCTCGGACCACGATACGAGGTGCAGTTAAAATAGGGAATTCTTAAAAAGCATATTGTACGGATAGCCAACTTCAGCCTAAGTTTAAATAGGTACAGCTCCACAGAGTTATACTTCAACAGTGAAGTTGTGTTTCTTGACTGTGTAAGAATTAAAACTGACTAGTGTTATAATGAGAATACCTTAGGTTTCCTGAAGATAGATAAGTAACTTCTCTTCTGTTTGTAAAAGTCTAACTTTTAACCTGGTAGAAAAGGAGAGGAAAATTAAATATATTTGTAAATGAGGGTAACGATTTTGGATTTTATTTAGGTGGGTGGGGGGTGACACTAAAAACCCAAGTCTGAAATTAAGCCATCATATTTGGAATGCTTTTCCCAGGAGAAGGAGAAAGTTAAAGACTGAGTAAACCACCAGGGTTAAGCTTTTTGCTGTCTTCAAATGTGAAGACAGGATGAGGACATGTTGATTTGATCAGCTTGTTGCTTCTTGCCGTTTCTGCCTGTGGGGTGTCTTCTACATTGTTATCAGTCTGGAAGAGTGAGCAAACATTATTTGGTTTTATTTTAATAGAAGATTGAGGAGCAAAAAACTGCGTAGACCAGTAATTCTTTCCCTCAAATAATATATCCTTTAGTTCCCCAAATACCAGTTAAGAGGCCATCTTTTTCCACCAGTTTTTGCCAAAGTGCTCACTTGTTCTGAGTTTTATACAAACAGGTTGTGATCTCTAATTAAGTTGACATTCAGACCTGAACACTAGGTATAGACTTCCCCATTAAACTCTGTAAAGATAGCTTATTTGAGAGGGAACGGGCAGCAGGGATGGAGGAGTAAGAGGCAGTATTCAGTAATATTCCTTTAATTTTGAGGAAGGAGAAGGGTAACTAGTCACTATACATAAAGGCTTCTCACTTGTGGTTTCTGTAGAACTGTAGGTCTGAACTGTGTTGTCTCTATTCTACATTGTAAATGTCTTTAAGACAAAAGACTGGCTTGTCTGAACTCTGAGCATAAGGATGCCTGCCTAATAATTTAAAACTAAGTGAATGTGCTGCTGTATTTTGTCATTGGAAATACTAAAGTGGTTTCATTGCTAGCAGCAGGCTTTATTGTAGAATAACTACTTCAAGCTGTGCGCCTAGCCTGCTCAAAGGTACTAATGTGCAATTTTGTCCATGATGTTTTGTATACATGTGATATAGCCAGCCAGGTCTTTTCTCTCATAATGTAAAGCCACCGAGAAGTACCCGTTCTTTCCTACTGGTAACGTATCTATATCAATCTAATCAAAAGATAGATTATTACTGTACTATAAGTCTAAAACAAGATGTAAAATTGAAAGTACATCAGTGCAAATTACATTAATCTGCAACAGGAAGCTACCACTGGAAAAGATGTATATCTTTCTGGAGTGATTATCTGAATCTATTGAATCCCTTCAATAAATTGTATCCTCTTTTTCTATTGAAGGTTGCCAAGCTAACCCATGCGATTTCAATTTTCACTGAAGGTATCCTTATGATGAAAACTACTTTAGTTGGTATCATCAAGGTAATGTTCCATTATTTCAGTAGGAAAAGGTCATTTGGTGGCAATTAGCACTTTAGCACAGATACTTCAGCACATTAAGCAAGACTTAGAAGGAAGATAAAAAGACAAGACAAAATGAGCTTGCTTACAGATTTTCAAACAAGGATGCCTGACATGGCATCCAGAGAAGAACTGTGTTATTTAAGGTCATTAAGAACCTGCAGTTCTCGTTGTACATAGGCTCATCAACCTTAATTGACACATTTTTTTTCTATTGGAAAAACGTCTGCAAGCATTTCTGAAGAGCTGTTTCTTCCATTGGCAGAATGGAAGAAACTGCTCTCCCTACGTTAAGATACCTCTTTCGGCACTTCTTAATGCATTCTGGCTTTTAATAGTTGTACAACATTCTCAATGAATCATTAACAAAGCTTGAATATAGGAACAACAAACCTTTACTATTCAACTTAAAGGAATGATTTATTATCTTTTAGAAGTATTTAAATATTTATCCTCTGGACAAGCAACTGGTAGGAGAGTGCATCTGTCTTTCCTATTTCCTGCACTGTTTTCCTATTACAAAATAAGTATTTAATATACTTGTAAAGCTGAAATCCTTTCATATTTTTGATACCTTTCTGATTTTCAGAAAAAAAAAATGTTTCTTCTGCTTAGGTGGACCCAAAACAGTTACTAGAGGATGGAATAAGGAAGGAGCTAGTAAAACGGGTAGCTCTGGCTCTTCACAAGGGACTCATCTTTAATCCAAGAGCCAAGGTGTGTAACAGCTTGATTTTATTTTATCTGTCTCAGTTCTGCTGGCACCTCTTTTGTTGTACTACCTTCTAGAAAATAATACTTAATTTTCTCTACAGATTTCCTTTGTGTAAAAAAAAAAAAAAAAAAAAAAAAAACATTTTTGAACTTCTTAAAGGTTATTCGGAATACCTTACTTGATGTTAAAATGAGTTTATAAACTGGTAAGAGTACACAGAATTCAAAAACCTATTTCTATTCTGTTCCAAGTGTCCTATGAATTCTGAATTCACAGTTCTGTCTTTGTTGATGGTTCATGGCAACACATGATATATATAAGCCAGGTAAAGAACACAAAAAGAATAAGTAGAGTAAGGATTATGACTCTTTCTGTTTTGTTCCTGTCCAGATTATTAAATCTCTCTCCCAGATCAATCAATAGTACTACTGAAGCCTAGAAGAGAAATTAGAAACAGGAGGAAAAAATATTTTGTAAGAAGAATCACTTAAGATACCAAACAACCTGTAATGCATCTCCCAGTGTTTTTTAGTTCTGGCTAGAACACAGTGAAATCCTGGAGAGATTGTTGGATGAAAAGGCATTTAGAAGCCTTATACATTTGCTTTGTATTCTAACTGTTCACGTTTTTTTTCTGTTTTGTTTTGTTTTGTTTTTTTCCCCTCCATAGCCAAGTGAACTGATGCCCAAACTGAAGGAAATGGCAGCAACAATGGATGGATTCCATCGATCGTTTGAATATATCCAGGATTATGTCAACATATATGGTTTAAAAATTTGGCAAGAGGAAGTGTCTCGTATTATTAACTACAATGTGGAACAGGAGTGCAACAACTTCTTAAGGACAAAGGTGCTAGTCAAAAACAAGAATGAAAAAAAAGTTGATAAATGCTTTTATATTGGGATGATAAAGCTTGTGAGTGATGTTCAATTTAGTGAGTGATGGAACACATGTAGTGCATCATGTACAGTCCATAGAGTTCTGTCTTCATCTAAATCTACTCTCTACTATGAAAAACATCTGTCCCCAGCTTTTTCTGAACGATTTCAGCATCCCCGCTGCATTGGTTGTACATAGGAGCAAAGTACCCCAAATAGAATATTTAATATCTCTTGCCAGTGAGCAATATCCTTCCTCTCTTTCTCAATGAAAATGGAAAATAACTAATGAATTACAGTAGTCTTCTCTATATCTATGGTTAGCCATCTGCATTCAGGCTTAGGAAGACTGCAGTAGTTACCAGCTCTTTTTGTGATATTTCACAAATGGTGGAGTAAATAGATTTAAATTTAGCTAATAAAATGGAGGACAGTTTTCCTGCAGAAAGGAGCAGATGGAATTCTCGCCAGGAGTGGAGATAGTTCTCTCAACCTCTACACTTACGTTTTGCTTGCCCATTGTCATAAGATTGGTTCTCTTTGCTTTATTATGGTTTTAATAGTATTTTGCTTTATATAACTTACTATATTGTTTTACATCGTACTCCTGTAAGTTAAGCAAAATGAATAGAATTTCTAGGGCAAATTAAAAATGTCCAATGGTAACCCTGCAAAATACTCTAAAACTTATTTTTCAGATTCAAGACTGGCAAAGCATATACCAATCTACTCATATTCCTATACCAAAATTCACACCTGTAGATGAATCTGTAACATTTATTGGTCGGCTTTGTAGAGAAATCCTGAGGATCACAGACCCAAAGTAAGCACTGTGCGTCACAAGCTGTATTATTAGCTCCGTGCATTGAATTGGTTCAATACCACCATATGCAAATGAAATATAGAATAGCTTTTCTTTGACTGTCATATCATCATCTTTATCTAAAACCAAATTTACCCAGTCTGCCCTGTGTATTTAAATATTAGTCTAGAAAATTGCAGCTTCAGTATAAGTAGCAAAACCGCGTGTGTGCCCTTGCAGAGAGTCTTTCTAATGTCTGCCTGAATAAGATAACTCGTTACTTAGATTATCACAAAAAACGTCTATAGCTTATTCTGAAATATGTTATTTCCTTGTTTAATTTTTCCGTAGAATCACGTGTTATATTGACCAAATGAACACCTGGTATGATATCAAAACTCATCAGGAAGTAACCAATAGTCGTCTCTTCTCAGAAATCCAAGATACTTTAGGTACCTTTGGTCTCAACGGTTTAGACAGGCTGTTATGTTTCATGATTGTAAAGGAGCTGCAGGTAACTTCTGAACTTCCGTTTTTCAAGAACATGTTGCTTTTATTGCTTAGTAACTTTTCTAGTGAAATAAAAATTCTGTTAACTTTTGAAATGACAAATTCAAATCAAAAGCATTTGAAAAATGTGCTTTCAAACCCAAAGTTAAAATCTCAGTTGCAGATAGAATTATTGGATTTGTTCCTCTTGATTAAATTGAGTTAGTCAGTATAGGTTATGTGTTACATAATGCCTCTCAAAGGTGTACGACTTCTGCCTGTGGATACTTAAAAGTTGACTTCAGGTCAGCTTTTGTTTTTATGCCTAGATATCAATGAAGAATTGGATTGTTTGAGTCTACTATGGTATGAATAAAGTGTCAATTTGATGCAATGATGCCTTTCCCTAATACGTATGAGTGTAAGAGTTTTTTATTTTTCTTTGAAAAATCTAGTACTAGTCTGGTTAAAGATTTAAAGAAAATCAAGTACTGATGAAGACAGTTCTTTCTTGAGAATTGAATACATAGTTGGCTCCGATGGGCATGTGTATTGAGAGGTGAATCTGCTAATTCTCCTAACACTGATTAGTGTACATCAGAAAAACAAAAAAATCTAACTACATATTTCTCAACTCTTCATCTGTGGAAATACTCTTTCCTTGCTTCTCCTCTAGCAAAAAAAAGACCGCTGTTGAAAATGCGGTTGTTGTACAACCAAGATTAAGCATAGCATATATGTGTGAGGATTTTACTTTTCTTTCTTTCTTTTATTTAGAATTTCCTCAGTATGTTTCAGAAGAATATATTACGAGACAGGACAGTACAGGATACTTTAAAAGCACTTATGAATGCTGTCAGTCCTCTCAAAGGAATTATAGGTAAGTGCTTTCTGGTTAAGATGGAAGAAAGCTATTGTCTTAGTACACTTGCATTTATTTATGTCTCACCCTTCCTCTTTTCTCAGCAAATTCAAACAAGGTTTATTCTGCAGCAATTGCAAAAACTCAGAAGATCTGGACAGCATATTTAGACTCCATAATGAAGGTAGGGTTATGTTATTTAATGATATACAGAATCTAAGCTCTAAGCTCTTTGCTTATATACTATAGTCAACTTATTTTACAGTGTTGTGTTATGTTGGCATGGAATTCTGTAATATTATAAATGAAGCAGGACTGGATTTGTGAGAGCTCCTGAGCTTCAATTATACACCCCTCTTAAACTCCACAAGGTGCTTAGCACTGGGATCCATATGTAAAATCCAATAGCTTGCCAAAACCGAGTACGCCATTAGAGTTCTGAGCTGGGAAGACTGAGTTAGTGCTCAGCATCGGGAGCTCTGACACTCCTCACGGTGCCGTGTGAACATAAATGTACCTAAGGCTAAAGTTTTGAGCAGTAGTGTGTCCTGAATGTGCCTTGTTCACACAGAAGGCAGTCTAACATGTCGAAGATTTAAACAAGCTATGCCATTAACATGTCTGTTTATCTGACCTTTGTAATGATGCTTTGTAGCCATTTTTCAAGGTGCTGTGAATGTTTGCTTATGCTATTGAAGAGACAAGGAAAGGTCAGGCAAAGAAGGGGAAAGTTGACTGCAACAAGCCTCTCTGTGATCCCCTGTTGTTTTTAATCCCTGCCATTGCTGACCCTAAGGTCTAGGGAGAGGTGGGGAAAAGCATCATCACTTCCCAGTGAAAAACAAGCAAGTAATTGGGTTTTTGTATCTGATACCTTTTCAGTGCCCTTTTCACACTGCCTGTATTTGCTGTCATGAACTGTGTATAAATCTTGAATGCTGTGACTACTCCTCCCCTTTTGCACAGTTGGGGTCTGTCAGTTTTGATTGCAGGCAGTCTGAATCAGTGCTCTGTTACTGAAATAAGAGAGTAGTTCCAACCACTATGTATGTCACTACTTTGGGCAGCCCTACAAAGGCTGTTAGTTGTAATGAGGACTTTATGTAATCTATTTAAATGTTGATTGTTGTTACTCTTTAAGTTTTTTCCTTAATTTGACTTTCTTTTTCCCTCATTGCATTCAGTATAACACCACCCTGTTTTTGTTTGCACAAATAGGTTGGTCAGATGCAGATTTTGAGACGGCAGATTACCAATGAGTTAAATTATTCCTGCAGGTTTGACTCCAAGCATTTGGCTGCTGCATTGGAAAATCTCAATAAGTAAGAAGTAAAATGTGCTGAAGAGCTGCATGCATTACTGTGATGTAGTTATTCAGATGGTTGTCAGATAAACAATCTGTAAAATTTGTATTATGGCAAAATACGAGTCTCGTTGGGTTTTTGTTCTTGTTGATGGTTATTTGAATTTGAACCCAACAAAAACTTTGGTTAAAAATAAATAGAATAGAATTACAGAATCATCATAGAATGGTTTGAGTTGGAAGGGACCTTAAAGATCATTTCATTCCAACCCCCTGCCATGGGCAGGGCCGTCTCCTGCTAGACCGGGTTGCTCAAAGCCCCATCCAGCCTGGCCTTGAACACTTCCAAGGATGGGGCATCCACAGCTTCTCTGGGCAACCTGTGCCAGTGCCTCACCACCCTCAGAGTAAAAACTTTCTTCCTTACATCTAACCTAAATCTACCCTTTTTTAGTTTAAAGCCATTACCCCTTGTGCTATCACTACACTTCCTGACAAAGAGTCCCTATCCTGCTTTCTTGTAGGCTGCTTTTAAGTACTGGAAGGCCATTATAAGGTCTCCCTGGAGCCTTCTCTTCTCCAGGCTCTAGAGATGCTCCAGCCCTTTGATCATCCTCATGGCCCTCCTCTGGACTCGTTCTAATACATCCATGTCCTTCTTGTGCTGGGGGCCCCACAGCTGAATGCAGCACTCCAGGTGGGGTCTCGCAAGAGAAGAGTAGAGGGGGAGAATCACCTCCCCCGACCTGCTGGCCATGATTCTTCTGATGCAGCCGTGGATACAGGTGGCTTTCTGGGCTGCTAGCGCACATTGCTGGCTCATGTTGAATTTCTCATCCACCAAAACCCTGAAGTCCTTCTCCTCAGGGCTGCTCTCAGTCCATTCTCCACCCAGCCTGTATTTGTGCTTGGGATTGTCCTGACCCAGATGCTGGACCTTGCACTTGGCCTTGTTGAACTCCATGATGTTCATATGGGCCCATCTCTCAAGCCTGTCCAGGTCCTTCTAGATGATGTCCCATCCCTCCAGCATGTTGACCACACCACAAAGCTAGTGTAATAACTCTGCTAATATAAATAACTCAGCTAGTAATTGTATGAAAACATTAGCAGACAGCACAGGTTTTTAATTGCATTTGCTTTTACCTAGATTTGAGGTCATATTTGGATGAGAAATAAGAACAACAAAAGTGGTGCTGATTTTGAAACAAAAATTATCTTTATAAAATGGTATTCCAAAAAAATGTTGTTTACTCTTGCTTGTAACCATTTACAGGTTTTGTGTGCATGAAGCTTTTATATTAATATGGCATATGGCATCACATAATGTTTATTTGTGGATAGTTCAAATAAGTATTTAATGCAATTAATTTATTTTCTTCTTAGAGCAATACTGGCTGATATAGAAGCACATTATCAGAATCCATCACTGCCATATCCTAAAGAAGATAACACTCTTCTGTATGAAATCACAGCTTATCTGGAAGCAGCTGGCATTCACAATCCATTAAATAAGGTCAGGCATACATTTAAGTGCTTGGTATAGTTTGCTTTTTTCTCTTTCAGAGATTATTAATTGAGGGGAAAAAATATGTGGAAAAACTGTTCTCTTTTTTTTTTTCCCCTCAGATCTACATCACAACAAAACGTCTGCCATATTTTCCCACTGTCAACTTCCTATTTCTGATTTCACAGTTTCCAAAACTTCAGTACAACAAAAATTTAGGTATTGTATAAGCTGCTTATTGTCCGTCTAAATCTAATGAAAGCCTATGTGAAATTATTTGCATAGAAGGTGCTCAGTTTCTGACTTCGGTCCATCATGGCCAGACAGGTTTGTTGAAATATTAAAGCAAAATAAAATGGAGTAGGAAACAGAATCCAAACTTCTGACTTTCTCATTCCCTCCTATGCCTTAGTTAATATCATTAAACCATTTGCTGTGAAAGAAATACAGTTGCTACATTGGTTTTTGATTTTTATGTGTGGGCAAGCAGAATGGGAGGCACAGCAGAAAACCTCAGGAAAATACATTATGTATGTTTGCCTCTGCCACAAATATTTTGTTTTATAAACATGTTGGTTTTGGTTTTGATTTATTTTTCTTTTTTTTTCTGTGCAGGAGTGGTGTGCAAGCGGCCAGCTGATCAAATTGACTGGCTGCCTCTAGTGCTGGGACTCCTTACGTTGTTGAAACAGTTTCACTCAAGATACACAGAACAATTTCTGACTCTGATCGGTCAGTTTATTCGTTCAACCATGGAACAGTGCACAAGGTATCCGTGTTTCATTTTTTCCTTATGTATCACCTCTGTGAAGGGTTTCAGTACTATTACTACTGCTTTTTCACTGTGTTCTTTTAGTAAAGTATATTTGACATAATAACAGCATTATTTGACTTAAGTGTGAGATTAAAATGTTTCTCTTCTTGTAAAGGAATCATGTAGTACATAGTGGAAGAAGTATTATTTGAAGCTTGGCATTTTCATATAATTTTATGCAAATAACTGACCAGCTAGTAAGATTATGGTCTTCATGATTTCTTAATATTAGCCAGAAGATACCAGAAATGCCTGCTGATGTAGTGGCTGCCCTCATGTTCCTGGAAGATTACATTCGCTACACAAAATTACCAAGAAAGGTAAGAAAAATTCCATGTCTCTGTAGATGGCACTGGGAGTGCTGACCCCACTGACCTTAAATACATCTCTAGATCCTAAGACAGTGGCTGAAAGAGAATTTGAAATAATGGGGCATTTCTTCACGTGATGTTAACTGTTGTGGAAGCTAGTGATACAACACTGTCCTATACTAGCTTGAATCTGTCTGGATTATTTTCAGTCTATTCAACTGCTACTCACTGTAAACTTTTTTTTCCCCCCTTTGCTAAATAATAAGTGTTGTTTCTGTTTGGAGAGAGACTTGTATACATTCTTTTCTGTCTGGAGCCCTGTTCAGAGGAGCTAAATCTTGGTTTATGCTGCAGCTGCATACCAGCAGTTTGATCACACATGCCTACTCTAGAACATGCCATCATCTGTAAATGAATAGCCAAAACAGTGGACTTGCTAAGTATGTCCAAAAATCAGTATTTAACCTTTTCAGATCATCTGCAGAAGATCGCCAAACTGAAATACAGATGAAAAATCTATTACCTGATCGGAATGGGTCAAAATAGATTTTACTCGTACTTTTACTTGTACAACCTACAACTTGTGTTACTTGTGTACTTTGTGTAACTATTTTCATATTAATCATAGTATCCTTAAGGAAAATTTATTTTCTAGAAAATACAGAGAGAACAGAAAGTACAGGAAGGATTTCAGTTTTGTGTGGACTTCAGGAGCAGCCTGTTTCCATTTAATTTTCAACTCTCTTGCTGGGGGTCTTTTGGGAAGGGGGGAGATACAACAAAAGTTCTGAGATGTTGCAGAATTAAATAATAACAAGCTTAGCAGTATTCTAAGTCCAGGGCTAAATGCTATTTAGATGGTCTAAATCTTCAGTCCTTGATTTCCTTTCCTTTCCTTCCTTCCAAAGAAGCAGGGCTTCCTAGGCAGCTTCTGTATTTCACATGCAAAGGAAGTTCTGAAAGTCTGTGCTTGTAGAAAGACTTTCTTATAGGATTAGATGTGACTTAACTGCATTTGAAGATGATACTTATACACGGTATTAAAAATAAGTCATAATTCTATTTGCTATAGTCTGTATCTCAGTTAAGAAAAGGTGATTCATGAATAAGCTACTTCCTATTTCCTAGCTAATTCTTAGGACTAAAAGAGATTCTTCCAGCTTCACCCTTGTTCCCAGCCCACAACACAATGTAGCAGGAAGTCCCCAGGTCAGTCTTTCAGCTGATGTATCTGGTACTTGTGCAAGCTTCCACTTCAGCCTGGTGCTATGTGGAGAAACAGCAGAGAGGGTGTCACTGTTGTTGCGATCTTGCACAGTACCTGTGGTCCCAACAACTTTCCACAGCCCTAAGCTAGCTTTGCGTGCCTGACGCTGTGCTCCTCCCCTGTTCAGGTCAATAGTATTGCATGTTTGATTGATAGATTAGATATGCTGTGTTAATTAGTGAGTAGAGCATGCAAATCAATAACGAAGAAAATACCTGACTGACTTCCTCTTTACTTTAGGTTGTTGAAGCACATGTGCCTAGCTTCATTTTTGATGAATTCAGAACTGTTCTGTGAATATGGAGAAAGACCAAGGCTTTTCCCCAAGCCCCGAACAAGGAATTGAGGAGGAGACAAGTGCAGCTTTTCAGAACTGTATGTTTTCTGTGCTTTGAGGCAATACCTACAACTGTCACTATGAAATGTAACTATCAGCACGAGTCTATATCATTAACACTTGTTTAAATCTTGGCATGATATGCAATTTGTATTTCATCCAAGCAGTGTATATTTTGTACTGCGCATTATAAATGCTGTATGTAATTGTTTACGTATAAATCACTTAGTTTTTTGTTCTGAATAACTATTTGTGGAAGTTGGATTTTTGTATCGCAAATGAGCAATGAAATTGGAAATAAAGGTATTGGATTGTTTGCCAGGACTCATGATTCCAAAGTGTCGGTTTTCTTGTTAAAAGGACTGTTGGTGAGAAGGAATGTACAGTGAAAAGATGTTTGGTGTCTGCCTCTGTACTACCAAAATTAATTTTCCCTTTTGTGTTATACTATTTAAAGGCACAAATATTTCTTTCAATGCAACTGTAACATGACTAAGGCTAGAAGCAAGGCATGTATTTGTGTAACTTTCAGTGCTGATGTGGAACCTTTTACACCCAGCATAACTTCTTGTGTAACTTCTTTGCTAGAGGCTGCTGTTGGAAAACCAAGGCGAGGTGTTACTGTATCATGGGGCACCTTGGTGATTATCAGGCTGTCTTGTTTTTATTTTTTTTTTATTTCAGTCTGAAGAACTTCAGATGCAACAGTTGAAGGGAAAACATCAGAAGGATGTTTCTGACACTAATACAGACAGAAATGCCTAGGGAGCAGATAGATGGCAAACAAACTCCCTATTTGTGGAGTTTAAGCAAGCAAGCACAAAGGAAAAGGGGCAAAGTGCAGTGCAAAGCCCCAGGGCACTGGTCCTATCTGCATCACTCTCTGTCTGCAGTGAAGATGCATCCTATTCTGCTGCTCCTAAATACCCTGGCTTTTCCTCCTGGTAACAAGAACAGGGACTGTCTGGTCCCCTTCCACCATGGCTGATGAAGGGGGCTGGCCAGGGCAACGGTGTCTCCATCTTCCACTTGTACTGCATGGGAGCTGGCACAATAAATAACGGGTTACGGCCCTCATGGTTACCAGGTTGCAAGCCTGCTAACAACTCTAGTTCATGAAAATCCATCCTGTTACCCCAACAACAGACAGATGAATGCTAATGAATTTGTGAGGGGCAAAAAGTCAGATCCGGAACTTTTTGTAATTTTGCAGTGTTTTTTGGATCAACCGTGGACTACGACAGTGCTTGAATATACTACAGAGCACGCTCCGTCAGCAGGTGACTTTTAGTGCCACTGGGGGGAAATACTGCACTGGCACCCGATCAGCTCGGACCCGGGAACTCATGGCAGGAGGACCACGGCTGCCACCCTTGTGCTGACCTCCCCTCCAAGCCTAAAGCCTTAAACCACCACCAGCTGCCGGGAGGGCACACTGAGAGCTCTCCAACTATTGAACAGAAGCAGGGGTTACCAAACGGACTCTTAATAGCCCTCTTTGGCGTGTAAAGAAGCTGGTTGTGTCCCCATGTATGACTGTGGATTACCAGCTTTTGGCCAGTGCTGCCTCTCCCATGGGGGCAGTGGTGCTGGTCACTGTCACCCTGTGGCAATGCCTGGGGGTGGGCAAATGCCATCCGTGGTGTTCATGATGCTGAAGAGCCAGCTTGCCTTCTCCTGGGCCAGGCCAGCATATGTGGGCATGGTGCTGCCACAGGGATACCTGCACAGCCCCACAACTCGTCACGGGATTGTTTCTAAGCACCAGGAGGAGGGCAGCCTGTCCCCAGGGTGTCACCTGCTCCGTTACACTGAAGGCATCCTGCTGGGCAGGATGTCAGGGAGGCGCTGAGCAGTGTCATGGACACCATGTAAGAACACGCTTGGGAAATTCATACAAGGACCAGCAATGGCAGTAAAAAAACGTTAGGCATCATCTGGCAAGCAGCCTGATGGATTATGGCTGAAGCTGCTAAAAAAA
The DNA here is from genome assembly GCA_013399115.1 of Anseranas semipalmata. Classification (NCBI taxonomy): domain Eukaryota; kingdom Metazoa; phylum Chordata; class Aves; order Anseriformes; family Anseranatidae; genus Anseranas; species Anseranas semipalmata. The sequence goes on from VXAA01003101.1 coordinate 459,345, forward strand.
GAAAATTTATAACTGAGCCCCAAAACAAGGTTGATGTACAGTGCTGTGCAGGGTTACTGGGGTGTTGGTGCCAGTTTACCCTGCACAGCACATATTTTAAGATCCCTGTGTAATGCAGTGAGAAAGAGGAACCAGTTTGTATGGGGGAAAGTGAAACGAGCTTTCGAACAAGCCAGGCACACCATATGCCGTGCTGTGGTGCTGGGTCCTAAGCAGCCTCACAAACCCTTTCAGCTGGGTATCCTAGGTTCAGGAGATGATCTGGCACATTGAAGCCAGAGCCAAAACGATGAAGGGAAGCTGCTCCGCCTTCCTGGGCTCTGGCAGCCCCACCATCCGCACCCCCTGCTCCTGAGCAGTGTGCCTGGTTCATGGAAGGATCAGCAAAATACTCATGGCCCTGCTCATCATAGCAGAAGATGTACCACCAGATACATACTGGAAGTCATACTACTCCCCACGGTATTCCTGGGTGGTGCACACATCCTGATGTCTGGGAGGTATACAAGGGATTGGCTGCCTGGGTCAGTAAGCAGTAGGTGAACAGCTGGGCAATACATGGGAAACCATTGTGCAGACAGGATTTATGGAAGCAGCTAACCCAGGAATATGTGAATTTAAACCTGAGGGTTCGACGTGCTGATGCTCGTGTCACTTGGGGTGTCGGGAAAGAGAGGGAGCACAGTGCCACAGCTGATCAATTAGCTCAAATTAATAACCCTACCTTACTTCCTGATACCTATCCACGGATGCACTGATGAGGAAGCCCTCAGTAAAAGACCCACAAAAAATGTGGGCACCTGGCAGCAGGGCTGGATGGTTTTGTGCAGTGTCAGCTACTCAAGGACAGGTGACAGTGTGCTCATACTCAGCTTGCTCTAAATCCGTGGCATTAATATCACTTTGTGTTGGCTTTTTAGTAAATTTGTGAATATAATTGCAGAATGGCACGGCCAGCACACCTATTATTTCTCAGTGCTTTTACATAAGTGAAAGCCTTAAGAGAGAAATTGCTAGAAAAAGAAACAGGACTGAACTATCAGATGGTTTCCCATTTAACCAGTTCCTCTATTCTTCACAGTGCTGGGCTGTGCTCTTGTTAACTCCATTGGTTTGAAATTAATCCTTTGGTTGGAAATTAATACCGTAAAAAACCACCACTAGTACCAGGCAACAGAACAGGCTGGTGACCAGCCAGTGAAGGATTAACTGGGGACTTTCTGGGACACGGCTGTGCAGGATGTAGGAGGAAAAGACTGTGCTCTACTGCAAGGCCACCACGGTAAGTGGTGTGTATTTCCCAGTTACTGAACCCTGTCAAAATGAATGAGGCATCCGTGAAACAAAACACAGCCGACCTTTTCGAGGTGACACATATTGCCTGATGGCCCCGGGGCCATGAAGACTCCCATCCACTGTCCCATGTACCCAGTGGCTGGCCTCTCATCTCACAGACTGCTCTGAAGAGCAGTTGCTGGTGACAACAGAGGCATAGAAATGATTTTGAGGAACAACACACAAACCCAAGGGTGGTATACTTAGGAAAAATTCAAAACACCCACAGAACGACAGATGCTGGAAGGGACCTGTAGACACCGAGTCCAACCTCCTGCTCAGAGCAAGGCAGCTGGCGCAGCGTGCCCAGAGCCGTGTCCAGTCAGGTTTTGAGCATCTCCAGGGATGCATAATGCATCTCCATAATCTCTCTGGGCCCCAGTGTTTAACCACCTGAAGAGTTAAAAAGGTTGTTTCTTATATTTAAATGGAATTTCCTGTGTCTCAGTTTGTGCCCCTTGCCTCTTGTCCTGTCACTGCGCATCACTCAGAAGAGCCTGGCTCCATTTTCTTTACTCCCTCTATCCATCAGATGTCTATCCGTAGAGATAAGATGCCCCTGAGCCTTCTCTTCTGCAGCCTGAACAGCCCCAGCTCTCTCAGCCTTTCCTCATATAAGATGCTCCAGTCTCTTCATCATGTTTGTGGCCCTTCACTGGATTCTCTCCAGTAGCTCCATGTCTCTCTTGGACTGGGGAGCCCATCACTGGACACACCACCCAAATTTGTCGCACCAGGGCTGAGCAGAAGGGAAGGATCACCTCCCTTGGCCTGCTGGCAATGCTCTGCCTAATACAGCCCAGGAGGTTGTAGGCCACCTTTGCCACAGGTGAATTGGTGTCCAGCCCAACCCCAGGGCCTTTTCTGCCAAGTCATCCTCCTGCAGCTGTCCTAGTGCATGGGTTTATCCCTCCCCAGGTGCTGGACTTCACACTTCTTTTTGCTGAAACTCATAAACTTTCTGTTGGCCCATTCCTCCAGCCTGTCCAGGTTCCTATGGATGGCAGCACAACCCTCTGGTGTATCCACCACTCCTCCCAGCTTTGTATCATCTGCAAACTTGCTGAGGGTGCAGTCCACCCCATTGTCCTGCTCCTTAATGAAGAGGTTAATCAGTATTGGCCCCAGCATCGACCCCTGGGGTCGATGGAGTTGGTGTTGCTGATCACCAGCCCCCTGGGCTGAGCAGTTCAGCCAGTTGGTTAAGCAAGATTTTCCCCTCATAAATCCATGCTGACTACTCCCAGTCACCTTCTTCTCCATATGTTTGGAAATGATTTCTGGGATGATTTGCTCCATCATCTTCACAGGTATCAAGTGGCCCTCCTGTAGCTTCCCAGATCACCCTTCATGCCATTCCTGAAGACAGGAGTAATGTTTGCTGCCATCCAGGCCTCAGGATCACCATGATCTTTCAAAAAGAAAGGGGAGTGGCCTTGCGCTGCCATCAGGCAGCTCCACCAGGTACCCATGGGTGTATCTCACCAGCTCCTATGGATTTATGTACACCCATCTTGGTTTAACGTCAGGGTCTTTGTTATTAATGCAATTACTTATGACTAATTTCATGTTTTAGGTTGTGTTTAAGAATTACACTGGACCCTGGGTGGAAAGCTGGTTACAAGGCAGGTTAATGGCAGTGTAAATTACTGCTGCAACTCTGCAAGCAGAAAAATCAATAATGACTTTATCATGAAGGAAAACAGTTAACAGTTCACAGTTAACAAGCATTCCTTCCTGGAAATTCTCATTTCATGCTTTATCTAGGTATAAAACAAAAGTGCAGGGATTCCCTTTCACTTGAAAGAGGTGCAAACAGACCAGGATGTATGGTGACATCTGGCAGCCAGGATGGCCAGTCGTACCCTGGGGTGCATGAGGCACGGCATTGCTAGTCGGTCGAGGGAAGGGATTGTCCTGCTCTGCTCTGTGCTGGTGCGGCCTCACCTCGAGTACTGCGTGCAGTTTTGGGCACCACAGTATAAGGACATAAAACTACTACAGAGTGTCCAAAGGAGGGCTACAAAGATGGTGAAGGGTCTGGAGGGCAAGATGTATGAGGAGCAGCTGTCACTTGGTTTGTTCGGCCCAGAGAAGAGGAGGCTGAGGGGAGGCCTCATGGCGGCCTGCAGCTTCCTCACGAGGGGAGCAGAGGGGCAGGCGCTGATCTCTGCTCTCTGGTGACAGCGACAGGACCCGAGGGAACGGCATGGAGCTGTGACAGGGGAGGGTCAGGCTGGGTGTTAGGAAAAGGTTCTTCACCGAGAGGGTGGTCGGGCACTGGAACAGGCTCCCCAGGGAAGTGGTCACAGCACCGAGCCTGACAGAGTTCAAGAAGCGTTTGGACAACACACTCAGATATAGGGTCTGATTTTGGGGTGGTCCTGTGTGGAGCCAGGAATTTGACTCAATGATCCTTGTGGGTCCCTTCCAACTCGGGATATTCTATGATTCTATGCCACAGAAGTCATGTTTAATTATAATGCTTACTTTTAAAGCTTGTGGCTCTTTAGACAGAAATCTGCAAGATGAATACTTTGAATAATTAGATGTATAATTCCAGGAGGCATCATCTGGTTATATCCATAGTTTCTCATCCTTCCAAAACCTAAATAAATAGAAATCTACAAAAACAGGGCTTCCAGCTCTCACAATTTGTCTTTTTTAAAAGGAACAACAGATAAGGTATTAATGAAAATCCAGGTATATACAAATGAAATAATATCAAACAATGTCCTCCATCTACAAATTCTCCATCTATAAATCTTTGTAATGCAAAAATTAGGTATCAAGCAAGAAGAAAAACTAACATTTTTGTTTACCAAGAAAACCTGTGGGAGCAGGGACCCAGCCATGTCCCCATCAGGACCAGCCCTGGTATTTTGTGCTGCACTCTGAGCAGAGGGTGCTGGTTTGATGATGGCAGGCACTTTTTTTTTTTTTTCTCCCAGCACCATTATCCATTTCTTACTTGGTTAACTAGGCCCAGGAAAGCTCATTAGCTGGCTTGAGATAAGCACAAGGCTCCCACCTAGACCTGCCCAAGGGATGCTTGCATTTACACAGCCTGCATGGTAATAGGGCATTTGAAACGCCTTCTCAGGGAGAGCAGGAATCCCTAACTTGAGTCTCCATAGAGACTCACTAGTGTTAAAAAAGCATGTCCCAGTGCAGGGCTCCCTTCTGGCCACGCTCCCCAGCGATGTAACAGTTGCACGAGGGTGAAAGATCCTAAAACCTCAGTTTACTAGCAGAAACACACGAGGCTTTTAAAGCTAATGGTATACCCTAGGCTAACACAGATACTATCCCCTTTCTTTGTGCTAGCGTCTTTTAAAACTGTGAATACCATGCTTTTCTCCATTTTGCATTTGGAAAATAGGCACCTTCATTTACCTTTCCGAATGCAACTGGTTAAAATCAGGACAATCCTTTCTCTAGGTATGGAGGTCCCTAAAAGCAGGTTACACGGATATCTCTGCGGAGTGCAGCTCCCCAGCACACTGCTCCGGGGCATCGAAAGAGCCACCCTCGTAGCACGGGGTGATGTCGAAGTCTGAGAGCAGAAATGCCTTCCGGTGACAGGCTTTAATTTATCTGGTCATAAAGATTGCGTGTGACAAACGCAGCAGCTGAGAGCTATTGTGTAGGCACTAGATGGAGTTGAATGATGCAGGCTAATACTGATGTGATCAGACACATGAAAACAAGACCTTTGGCTTAAACGCCCCATGTTGGGGTTGCAAATAACATCTATAGGCACTATTCTCAGATGCCACTGGCAGGACAGGACAGCTCCAGGCAAGAAGAAAACGCCAACACCAAATACATTACTGGGGGACAGAGCAGTGCTGTGTTGCTACAGGCAAATGTGCTCCTGGGTACAAGGGAAATCATGGTAAGTCAGCATCCCATTTCCACCACCGCACGATTACCTGTACTTACTGAGTTACTGCATGGCCAAACATAAGGCACAGCTGTGCTGACTCACAGCTCACTCTTTGACAGAAATAAGGAAACTTGAGTTGAAAACTGGTGCTGAATCTGATTCCTGTCTGACGTTAGGAGCTTCTAGGGAGATGGAGACTTTGGAGAAAAATGCAGTATCGGTGGCAATAGTCAGAGAAGCTTTCTGGCATGTGGCAAGGTAATGGGGAGAGCAAGTTACCCCAAACATCCCGAGGAGGGTGGTGGCAGAAGCTTCTCCTGCCTCCTGTTGATTCTCAGCTGAAAGAGAAAACTTGTCTAGAAGCAGCAGTGTTAGGCTCAAGGTTAATAGACTCGCTTCCCCCCACTGGAGATGGTAATAAGGACTCGAGGGAAGACAGAGGCAGGGACACGCACACAGAGCCGAGATGGATTTCCTGTACATGACAGCATCTCATCTCAAATGCCTGAGGGGTTTATGCATCTGCAGTGGGATGTGCATTGCAACACAATCATTGTCAATGAATTGCATTTCAATCCACCATTCGATGATGACACTGCTTCACACACATTTCAAAAAGCAAAGCAAAAATTGCTCAAGGTCAAAGCATGCCCACCACATTCTCAAAATAGCAACCGATTTCTTGCTGTATGTGTCCTCTTCTGCAAGAGTTTCCTCCAGAGCATTCTAGGACAAAGCACATGACAAAATGATTGTCCCAGCACAGAATACACAGAGGCAGCAAATATCTCCAGTCACAAAAAAGTATTAGAGCTAGAGTAGTTGAGCTTCATAACATAATACATAATAGCAGGTTTATATTTATGCTGAAATATAGGCAAGGGAAACGTTTATGCCATACTTCCCACACAAATGGTGTATGTGAACCAGTTGTGCCTGGGCTCAGAACTGTGCCTGGCAAGCTCCACATGAACATTTGAGCCCAGGATTTCAGTGTTAGCTCTATAAGTTTGTAAAACATGTCAGGACCCATTCTCTGATCTGGCACAGCATGGCTCATCATCCATTACAGCCTTCACACCCAAAACAGGGCAGCCTGATCCGCCCAGTGTTGGCAATCCCTACTCCATGCCAACCCCCTTTCCCTCCAAATCACACCCAGAAGATGCTTGGTACTGCACAAATCGCGCTGTGCCAAGACCATTAGGGTCAGAGTGCTCCCAGGGAAGGGGGACAAGCAGCCGCTGTCCCCGCGTGTCTCCCAGTAGAGACGAAGCCACTCGTGCCAACAAGCCCCAGGGGGGACCATGGACCCTAACGCCCCGGTGCCTGGGGCAAGCTTCCCGTGCCTGTCCTGCCCTTACAGAATCCAGTGTCGGAGCCTAAGAAGCCATGAAGTCAAACCCACAACAACAGTGCTGCCATAACTAAATAGACAATAGTTAAAAAAAGTTGATATTTGTATACATAATTCCGTGAACTTTTACTGTGCAGTGTCAATTTTCAGGGCCATACATGTACCAGCCCCTATATTAGGGCTATCATAAACCACACCTGGGAAGACAGCATGAAGATGCCTTTGCCTGAAGAATGTTAAGCTACATCTGAAGGAAACTAGCTGTATCTCAAAGACCTGAAAAAGCAATAGTGGCCTAAGAGTGGCCCACAAATAACCAAGGTATTGAGCTGAAGAAAACCTAAACATTCCCATGGAAAAACAAATTAACCATTGCGGTAGCATGGGTGGAACCATTTCTAAATCATATATGAGAACGCAACACACTCCACTAAGTTGTCTGGGTGCTTCTCCAGAATTGCTCACTGTGCACCCACTGCCTTGCCATTAAGGAGCACTGTATTTCAGTACTCGGTTCACAGTTCTGTCATTTGTGTTTGGCTGGACTGGTAACCCATGCCCGAAGACTGGCTCTAAAACCTCGGTGCAATAGCAGAAGCTTCCTCTTCCATGGTTCTTCACTGCCTCTTTACCCTCTGAAAATGCTACCAGCAAAGCCCCGAGATTCACTCCACAGCTTCTTGACCCTGCCCAAAGCATCATTAGCTCCTGCTGTGACGCATCCCAGTTGGTGCAAAGGTTCATTTCAAGCTGACTCATGTTTCCCACGCTTTTTTTCCTTTAGCCCTTCACTAACAATTTCCAGCATCCCATTTACCTTTTTGGGTGCTGCTGCTAACCATGCAGAAGCTTGGGGAGGACGAGTCATGGATCTCATTCCTGAACACTTACAGCTGGACTCCAGCATCAGGCCTCTTTCTCCAATTTATGTTACTTTGCTTACATTGACAATGGATTCCAGTTACTCCTTAAAACACCCCATCAGCTTTTATTTTCAGTACCTTGAATAACTTTATCTCAGCAAACCCCGTCACGCCGCTGTTCACCATGCACAGCACAGGAGCTGGCACAGCTCTTTGGAGTTCCACAGGGAACAATTTAGGAACTGCTGACACTGTTTTCCATGTAGTAACGTCATGCTGAGCAAGCCAGAATTTCAGAATGCATAATTTATCAACTGCCCATATTTATTCTGGATTGAATGGATTTTGCTTTTGTCCAGAACACAAAAGCTGGTTCCAGACAGCAGTATGGACAAGCGCTGTGAGCCAACCATAAATTACTGCCTTACTGACACAAAACAATTAGTGTGCATCGACAGTATTACAGCAAATACCAACATGTAGGTTTTAGGAGATGTGAGCAGCCTTTGAAGTAGCACAGGTAACAGCTTTCACGTGGAAAACCCGTATGGCAACACACTTAACACACCTCTCCTACCTACCTTTCCTGCAGTGCTAAGCACGCTTCTGGCTGTGGTGTGAGCAGAAAACCAAGCAGCAGAAGGCTGAGAGCGGGAGGGCAGGGGCGTATGACACGAGCATGAGGGAGAAAGACATTGGCATTGTCAGGGAGGGAACAAGCTTTTTTAACCCCCCCCTCTGATTTTCACAGATGTTTGGAAACCCTAGTAACAGCACTGATGTGCAAGTACTTTATAACAGCTTGATTATAACCAATTTCAAGTGTGCCTATGTGGAACCAAACCACTGTTCAACAGAAACAGAGCTTGGGCAATACAGATCAGGAACAGCATATGTTACTTGTTACTGTTTTAACTCACCCCCCCC